>JAJGRX010000068.1:0-104481 GCA_025461125.1 Carex kokanica | reverse complement strand
TTCTAATAATGAATCATACCCGGAAAAATACTTAAAAATGTAAATTGGCATGCATTAATTCATCACAAGAATGTTATACTTATGATTTCAATCTTATTAAAATTTTATGGTTCCAATTTTTTTTAAAAACTCTCCTTGATATAAAATTGTACCGATCTGGACCATATAATTTTGATCGACCGGGTGATGCCATATAAAAAGTTTCATATGCTGGGTGATATCACATAAATTAGTTTTACAGAAACATGCTCATATTTTATGCATTAAATATTTCAATTGATGCATTAATTGCAGGTTAATTAAAAGTGAAGAAAATATTAAATGACATATATAGTTCCGGAAAAAAATGAAGTAAAAGAATCTTAAAACTCTAATTATCATGTCCAATTTTGGATATCTTGAATTTTGATCTTTTTATATAGTTAATTGGAACCATCTTATTGTCAACGCATATTAAATTTTCACATTAAGAAAAAATCGCATTTTCTGAAATAAATATTCAAAGTTTCATGTAAAAAGACCGTATTTATCAATTATCATTATTTAATTTGCAGATAAAAACCTATTTTCAGTTATTTGTAAATAAATTTATAACCCCTCAAACCAAATCAAGACATAACGAATTCACATAAAGATATTGTTTTCAAAAACTGCAACATAATTACAATAACAATTAAATATTGACCTTATTTTGTTTTCAAGATGTCACTGGTTTCCAATTAATCAAATCCTATTAACGATTCAATTTTGCCAAAAAATTGTATTCATTTGGGTACGGAATTATAAATTATAAATTTTAAAACATGTCAACTGTGTTACTAATTGAATTTTTCTTTCTCTATTTCATTTTTTTTAATCTATCTTGCAACGCTGGAGATGTCCAGTGTGTGTTTGTCCCAATTGTTCTGCCTATATTAATTGATAGGGATTAAATTGGTTAGTTACATTAATTAGTTTCCAAAAATGATAATTAGTAGAAAGCAAATGGGCAAGAATTAAATTAATCCTGAATTAATGAAGTCGCACTGAGTGAGAAATCTTGGGTAAAGATATTGACAGTGTAGTTTTTGCTTTATGCAGCGAACATACAATAAAGTCAAAACAATGTGCATATGACTCCTGCGCTGCATGAAGTAAACATTGCTCTGTCAGTATCTTTATCCAAAAAATTGATATCCTGAATCAATATTCATTTTTCCGGATAATACGTGTAAGATTAATGTAAAGTTGATATCCTGAATTAATGATTTAGGAGTATCTACTGGGGAGAGGGTTGACCTGGTCAAAGGAACATAACAGGAAGAAGGAAAGGAAGTTGCGATTGGGCTGAGTTAATATGAGAAATAATGAAGAGGATGATTCGCCACTTGTCAGGTGCAATGAAGTGGGACCTGAGGTCAGAAACAGAGAGAGAAATGCAGCAGAGACAAGATGAGTCACCGTTTAGCGAAGGAGAGAAGGAAGGAGAATTTGAAGAGGTCCAGGGCAGGGCGGTCAGGCGCTCGGTTATGATTCATATAAAATCTGAAGCCCTGCGACTGGGGTCCGCGTTTAATAACCTACCCGCGACCGTGGAAGGCAATCGATCGAGTAACTGAGAGAATGGCGTGTATTCCACTGATTTGGCTGCTGATCTGTCGTGTCGCTATTGATTTGCAAGATTTAGATAACCATTTTGAATGATGAGTGAGGCTATGGTACTATGCATAGCACGGTTGCATCGGTGCTACGGTTCAATATTTGAGTTTTCAAATCCTAACGGTCGATCCAACCGTTCAACATGATTATAAAATGAATATGTACTTGCAAACCAATTTTACATTTTTTTCGAATTTTTTTACTAGTTTTTTAGATAGGTAGAAAATCACTTGATCTGAAAATTCTGGACCATCCAAAAACAGTGATTTTCTACCTATCTAAAAAAATAGTAAAAAAATTCGAAAAAATGCAAAATTTGATTTGCAAGTACATATTCATGTTATAATCATTTGAACGGTTGGATCGACCGGTAGAATTTTGAAAACTCAAATATTGAGCCGTAGCACCAATGCATCCGTGCTATGCATAGTACCATAGCCTCAATCTTGAATGATTGTTGTTTCTCTAGTTTCGTCAGCATATAGGGAATACATGTATGGATTCAATTTAGTCAATTATTAACTAATTTTGTTGTTTCACCTCAGACTTGACGTTTCGCTATTGTTGTATCTGCATTCCTGATTAATAAAATAATTTATTTGATTCTTGAGCTTTTCGTACAATTTGCGAATTGCTCAGAGAAATTAGGTCTTGAACCTAACAAGGTATGTTGTGTTGTTGTAGCTGGATTGTATGAAGAAACTATCCTATTTCTTTTACTTGATCCTATCTTAATATATTCATGAATGAAACAGATATCAGTCCAGTTGAAATACAACTTGGAACTCAGTGAAATTTAAAAAATTGTACGGTTGACTGTATGCTAAAATCTGGGGTATTGTCAAAATAAATTTAATTAAGAATCACTGAAGATGTCTTTATAAATTACTAAAAATTCAAAATGTACGACCGGTACAACGTCAAAATGACTAAAAATTGAAAGGTCTGAATGTTGCAGACAATTGTAGAAGTGTTCAAGAAATAATTTTGTCGAACACTTTGTGGACATACACCAATATCTATTCAATTGGAGAAAAATGGAACACACACAAAGAAGCCAACCACAACAAGCAATCAAGCACAAAAAATAAAGAGAGACAAAAAAAAATCAAGCAATCAAGCAATCAAGCACAAAGAGAGACACAAGATTTTACGTGGAAACCCTTGCGGGAGAAAACCACGGGAGCACGGCACAAAATCACTATATCATGGAGTCTTTACAATACAACAAGATAATATAGCCAATCACACTCTCTCACACTATCTTACAATATCATACACTAATTTGAGATTGCCTTGTGTATTTTGGTGGGATTAAAACAAGAGAGCAAACCCTTGAAAAAACTTGCAAAAGAGGCTTCTTTCTTCTAACAGAGAGACATGGCTTCCACCCTCTTCTCTTCAATTTCCTTTTCTATTCAAAAATGTTATTTCCATGAAAAGCTAATGGTCTGAAGCCCATTTCTTTTGGCATCACGATATTCAACACTGAAACCTGAATAAATTGTCATGTCACTGAATAAATTTGTTCTGAGCAATTGAAAAATGATAGAGCACATCAATTCATGTAATATGATTTAACCATCTTAGATATCCTTAATCAAGTGCTAGATAATTTTGATAAAAAACATAAATTGGTCTACTCAATAAAAAATTTTAAAAAAAAGCGCAGTAAACTTATACAACACCAAAAAATTAAGCTAAATTCGAATTAAATACATTTGGTTAACAGCGTCAAAGATTGGAGGAGTCATCACAAAAAACTGATAGCTCACCTATATCAACCAAATTTATTTAACCAAAGTCCAAAATTATTAAACCAGGGTATGGTAACTCAAGCTTGTACACAAACATGTACCACTACTGACTACTGAACAAAAAAAAAACAAGAAAGACCCGATCAAAAGCACTTAATTTAACGAAAACCCTGAATTGAACAAACCAATTGCACAAACTTATGCCAGTTAGAGTGGTGCTTAAATTAAACGTGAGGCCCTCCACTTTCGAATATTTGCTCATTGTTGGCCCTTTGAAATTGGAAGTACTATTTTTTATTTGCAAGAAACTCAACTCAAATGCTATCTAAATTGAATAAAAAGAGCAACTAGATGTTGCGTTATTGAGTTGTACCCAGAACAAACTTCAAATTTTCCATTTGCAACTTAAATATTGTGACTGTATTTAACTATGTTGTGATAAACTTTTGGTTTCACATTTGAGTATCAATTGTTTTTATTCAAGTCAAAACATTTCAAAAAAAAATTAGTAACACTCCACTTGTCTTGGTTTGGGACCGGTTACATCATTTAGATATAGGCCGAGTTAATTTGGAAATGTGTTATTATCTCTGAAATTTCAATTTAAAAAATAAATGTAACAGAAATTAATAAATTGGGAACAAGGAGAGATAAATACCTTCGTGAAGTGGAGCTTGCATAATTTCATCATCTACTTCTTTGGACATTGATCACATCTATACAACAGCGATGTGGCACGTACTTGTTGGTGGGGTCAATGTTGGTGCGTGCATGAGTCATCTACAAGAAGTTACAGAAAGACCAACGGTTGCAAATGAGAACTTAATTAATCAATTGCAAGAGCCATTGAGAGGATTCAAAACATGAAATAACATAGAGCATGGAACAAACAAAAACTAGGCAGGAAATATAATCATAATAACACTTACGAAGAGGGTTGAAATAGAGTCAGAGAGCTTAGTACCTTCCACTGTACTTATGAGTCAGCGAAGTAGGCAACTATGGGATTTCTTCCAGCAAAGTAGCTTTGCGAATGTAAAGTTCTTGAAGGGCAGTGAGCATCACCATTGTACCAGGCAATGACCGCAGCGAGCTTGCATCATTGATGCTCAACACCTTGAGGGTACTACTGTTTTGTAACAACCATTGCTCTGGCAGGGCCTCCATCCCTGAACACTCGCGAACTACCAGAGAACTAACAAATCTTAGACATCTAAGTGGTTCAATACGAAGGAGGCAGAGGTGATCAATGCACAATGAACTGATCTTTAAAGAGACCAAGTTGTTTCCTTGGTTGACAGTATGTGCTTGTGGCATAGATGAAATTTCAATGAGCTTGTCGCATCCATAGATTACCAGTTGTCTGAGCGATGTAAATGCATTTTCAGAGGAAGGGATACAAGTAATATTTGCACTGTTTTTAATACGAAGAGTAGCAAGTGTAGAGAGGTGTGATGCTGACTCTAGCAATGACACATCAAGTTCACCACAGTTTCCCATTTCAAGATATTCTAGTTTCGCAGGTAGCAAGATGCTTTGGTTATCAACTGTTACCAGCTTTGGGCTTCCCTTTATAACTAAGCGTTTTAGTGACACAAAGTTCCCAAATGCACCAGTTGGTAACTGAACCAAATTCTCACAGTCTCCGATGGTTAGTTCCTCAACAGATTGTAAATCTAGGTTTTCTTGCTGCAGAAATCCATTCAATGATATTAATTTGGGACATTTGGTAATCTGTACTCTTCTAAGCGATGATTTCATACATGATGGTGCTTCATCTGTAATGCTAGAACTGTGGTGCATATCTGGAAGGGAATTAAGCCCCACACTATCTACTTCAAATTCGAAAAGAGAAAAAGGAATGGTCGGTATATTGGCCAGGTTTGGGCAGTCTCTGATTTGAAGTTTTTTTAGATTTGGAAAGCCATAACAAATATGTGGTCCTGTCCAGGATTCCCATTTTGGCATGTCGAGGCAACATAGCTGTTCCAAAGATGGAAAAACAGAATCACTTGTCGAAATTGGAGACCTGTGGCCTGTATAATACCGAATGATCAAATTCTTGAGATTTGGATTGGGTCGGAGGTTATCAATGACTTGCTCAGGGTCATGATAATTGCTCCCTTCAGTCCATTTCAGGGATAGTGATATAAGACTTTCCTTTTTGGATAGGTTTGCATTGTAGCTTCAAGTGGATCCCCTACATTCTCAATTTTCTCAATAGAAAGGTATCGGAGATTGTTTAGCATCTCTAGTTCATCTATATGGTGACCACTCTCCCGTCCAACAAAAAAATGTAACTCTTGTAGAGATGTCAACTTGTGCACTCCGTGAATTTTTTGCATTACCTCGTTTGGAAGGTTCATATAGCGTAAACTAACAAGATTGGTTATTCCAGTTGTTTCAATACCCTCATAATCTGAATCTTCATTCCAATTGGTCATTTCTAGCACTTGAAGATGGTAAAGCTTATAAAGTGAATTATGAAGCAAATATCTATATGATTGTTGATACCTACATAGGTTGACCTTTAGAAAGCGAAGATGCAACAAACTACCAATCTCCTCCGGCAGTTCGCATCTACGTTCTCCTTCTCCTTCTCCTTGTATGACCAATAAACGCAAAGTTTTCTTAAGTGAACCATTTGGGGGAACAAATCGATCTCCAATCAAGGTTATTACCAAGGTGCGTAAATTTCTAAGATTGAATATCCCTTCAATATAAAACTAGCCTCAGATCAGCTTCAAAAGGGATACAACCGCGTGGGAGTTTCTAGAGCTTCATACAAGATACAACTCAATTATAAAACTAAAGCAGGAAAATTTTGCGAACTAACAACGAACTGTACACATTATCACGTGAAATAATGAATCATAAGGTAGACAGGTACAGAAATGCCAGCATTGAAAGTATCACTAACAAGAATATGAATGAAATTAATGGTAAACTAACAACAGAAGATAGTTACAAACCTCACGAGGATTAGAATCTCTCATTGTGTCAATTCGTCGGTCCACCTCGACAGTCTTGCAACCAAGGATGATCTACAAGGGCATTTTCGTCAGAATAGTTTTACTTTATAAGAAACTACAGTAAAATGGATTATTTTCTTGATGTTTTGCAACCAAGGATGATCTACAAGGACATTTTTGTCAGAATAAATTTACTGTATAAGAAACTATAGTTTTACTGAATAAGACTTTCGTACCAAGAACTTGCCGAGCTGTCAGATGCTTCTTCGGTTTAGGATTTAGCATCCCTTGTACCAGGTCATTTGCATTGTCAGAAACCCTAGGCCAAGGTTCTCTTTTAAAATCAATTACTAATATGATAGTAGACGCCACTCCTTGTTCCATTTGTACACCACAGAAAAATTAACATAAATTCATGAATCAACTCAAAGAGAAATAATTGGAGAAGGGTGTAATAGCATTTGTACCAAATTCACCGTGACCAAGCTCTCGGCCAAGTTGGTACCGGATTGAGCGTTGATCTGTACGATAATATGGCAGGGAGAGAGTACCAGTTGAGTACAGTGCTCGGTGCTCGGACTCAGAGAGAGAGACAGCAGGGGGGAGGTTTTGGGCTTGGTGCTCGATAGAGAGAGAGAGGACGAAGAGGGTCTAGGCTTGGGTCTAAGGCGGCGATGAGGTCGGGGCATGAGGCGAGAGAGCGAGAGAGAAAGGTTTTGGGTTGGCGGAGAGGACTAGCGAAGAGAGAGAGAGGAGGGGAGGGGAGGGGAGGGGAGGAGAGGACAGGCAGTGGGAGGCGGGGTCTAGGTTTGGGTCGCGATCGGGAGGGAGGCGGGGTCTAGGTTTGGGTCGCGATCGGGAGGGAGAAGGAATTTTAGAGATAACTCGCGTAATTTTTTTAGTGGTCTGGAGCGCGATATTTTTTTTTGCAGTAATAACCCGATTCTAAAACAAAGAAATCAGAGTCGGTTAAATAAATAACCGATGCTAATAGTATTTAGAATCAGTTATTTAATTTAACCGATGCTAATAAGTAGATAATCAGAATCGGTTTTTTGTAAAGAACCGATTCTGATATGGCCAGCACTTGTAAGAGCGGTTGTTAATATTTAACCGATTCTGATTGTCCTTTTTAGGATCAGTTGTTTATAAAGTCCGATTCAGATGTAGATCAGTATCGAATTTTGAAAAGTCCGATCCTAATAGGGCGATGCTGATGTGCATTTTTCCACTAGTGGCAGTTAAAGGTATATTATCCGATTCACCATTTGGTTCTACTCTGCAACATTCTCCTTTCGATACATTCTGAGCCATATCATGCATCAAATCATGCATAACATAAAAATTTATTTTCCATGAATGTGGTTCAAAAAAAGATTTCCTAAAAAGGTGATTGAAGTACTCTTCTCCAATATCTTCTGGCCTTGCTCCTCCATGCAACTCTTGGCGGATGAATCCAGATGCCATCCACATTTGGATCAACTCATATTTGTCGAACTCATAATCTTGAGGAGCCGCTGATTACGGAGCTGGTACACCCAACTCAAACTGGTTTCATCCAGGGGAGAAATATCAATGAAGGGTTTCTGTATACGCAAGAAATGGTGACACTGGCAACAAGACAAAAAAGAAAAGTTGGATTGTTCAAAGCGGATATTTTTAAGGCATTTGACACCTTATCATGGAGTTTTCTTATGCAAGTTTTGCGAGCCAAGGGTTTTCCACAGGTATGGATCAGTTGGATACAAAACTCGGTCCTTCAGGGCACATCAAAGGTATTGCTAAATTCGGTTGCTGGAAAAACAATAAGGATTAGAAGAGGGCTTAGACAAGGGGACCCGCTATCACCCTATCTCTTCATCTTAGCGATGGATTTTCTATCCCTCTGGACGCAAAGACTAGTAAGTATGGGCTTGCTACAACCGCCTTTTATTGGGTGTCAAACTTGCCTCCTTTTCGCAGATGATACTTTGTTTCTGATACAACCGACAAGGCAGCAGCTGCAATTTCTTAAGGTTATATTAGTCATTTTCCATGACCTGTCAGGTCTGAAGGTGAACTTGCAAAAGTCAGAATTTTTGATGACGAATGCAAGTATGCAGGATACGCAGGCATTGGCACAAATCATCAATTGCAAAGCAGCACAGTTTCCTATTCAGTACCTTGGTATGCCTTTGTCCAACAAAAGGCTTCAGAAGATGCACTACCAAGTACTGATACAGAAGATAACAAAGAAATTGGCCATGTGGAAGGCGCCAATGTTATCAATTGGTGGAAGAGTAACTTTAATTAATGCCACTCTCACGGCCATGCCAATCTACATGATGCAAACTTTTTTAATGCCCAAATGGGTCATTAAGCAAATTGATAAAGTACGAAGAAAATTTTTATGGCATGGTCACAAGGAGCAAAATGCACGTTTCATGAGTCTCATATCATGGGACATGGTGACAAAACCGAAACAGTTAGGGGGTTTGGGGATTAGAAATCTCTACACTTTTAACCATGCATTATTGGCAAAAGTGATGTGGCAATGGTTGCAAGTGCAGAGGCCAGCATGGATGACGCTGGTGCAACTGAGTTCGCCGGTCAGCAGGCCTTGGGAGCTTACGATGGCGACCCCTTTTTGGCACAATATGAAAGCACTGCAGCAGTTCGTCAGAGCTTCTGTGCAATTCACTAAAGGAACAGGCACACACTGTAGGTTTTGGAAAGACTCTTGGTTGCAAGGTCCCATAATGGATCGGTACCCGCTGCTATATACCTATGCTGAAAAGCAGAATATGTCGGTAGGAGAAGCTATTGTTGATGGCCAATGGAATCTGATGATTTCTGCGCAAATATCAGAACCGGCAATGGTGGAGCAGCAATCATTAATGGAGGAGCTGGTATTAGTTTCTACTACGTGTGCAGAGCAGGACAAGTTGTTGTGGAGATGGACAAAGGATGGCAAATACACGGTTAGCTCGTACTATCGAGCATATGAAATTGGGCCGCACATCATAGACTGTGTTGCCCGGATATGGAGCCTCAAAGCACCCATGAGAGTCATGATTTTTGGTTGGCTCATGCTAAACAATAAAATACTGACTCTTGATAATTTGGCTCTAAGAGGATGGGACATGGTTAACCGATGTTGCTTGTGCAGGGAGCAGGAAGAATCTGTTCAACACTTATTTAGGCATTGTAAATTTACTGTGTTGGTGAGACAAGGATTACAAGTAGATCAACCTCAGCTGGGACAATGTGTCTTTTTCGTCCAAGGAAAATTCCAAAATGCAATTTTAAAATCCAAGTTGAAGGTTGTCAAAAGAGTGCAGCTTGCAGCGGTGTTCGTAATATGGAAGGAAAGGTGTAGAAGAATTTTTCAAGAAAATAATAAATCAGCATTGCAAGTGTGCCGGGAGATTAAGCAAGAATATCGAACTTGGTTCCCTGAGGAACAAGGCTTGCCGTATTAATTTGCCTTGGAGGCATTTTTTTAAACAATTTTCGGATTGGTTTTGTTTATTTTCCAGTTATAATTTCTTTTCTTATTTCAATTTCTCTTCTTGTAAATATCATCATGTACAGCCTTTTTATATTACACCATTGGTGTAATAATTAATGGAATATGGGAGCTTGACTCCCTTGTTTCTTTTTCAAAAAAAAATAATCTTGAGGAAATATGCAGCAAAATCTAAAGCATTCTTGCAAATGTGCTGGTAGATGGTAATAGCTCAATTTCAGCACATCTGCAACATCCTTAGCTTTCTCTAAGTTGATCAGCGAATCATGGTTCAAAATTCTTTTCCAGTAATGGAAATCCATGGATGAGTTCAGCAAGCTTCCAATCACCTTTGTTGCTAGGGGGCTACCTCGGAGCTTCTTTACAATATCATTGCTGATCTTTTGCAAATCTCTATGATTGTCAGGGTTATAACCATGAAATGCATACTTATTGAACAACTCTAACAACTCTTGCTCTTTCAAGCCTTCTAACATTAGATTTCTTTGTTCCACATTTAACACACGAGCAAGCATGTTAGCCACTGATTTCATTCTAGTGGTGAGTAAAATTTTGCTTCCTTGTTGTACAAATTTCAGGGGAGCAATCAATTTCTCCCAATCACACATTTTCTCGTCATTCCACACATCATCTAGAATAAAAAGAACTTTCTTTGAAAGTACCTTTTCCTTCAAGTTTATGTGAAGGCAATTTAATGATTCATTACCATGGCCTTTTTCCCCAAGTTCTTGGAGAATTTTTCTTGTTATATCTTCAACATTGAAGCTTGTTGAAACACAAACCCAAATTGTTTTTTCAAAATGGTTCTCTTTGCTAATCTCCTCAAAGATTAACTGTGCAAGAGTGGTTTTCCCTAATCCACCCGCCCCCACAATACAAAAGGCAGAGATATTTCCCTGAGATGCTGGTTTCTTTAACCATTCAATTATCATGGCCTTCTCTGTCTCACGGCCGAACACTTTGATTCCGGTTGAAAGGGAAGTAGTTTCTCGATTAGAAATGTAAACTGGCTCATTATTGGGTTTTGTAAGGCCATGAACATCTAGTGCCATTGCAAATTGGAGGAAATGGCCAACATCTGCGGCAGCCAGATCTAACATTTTTACAGTTCCCCCCAATCTCTTCAATATATCATCACTTTTGGAAGAACCACTAAATTTTTTCTTGAGCGGGGATATTTTTTTCTTCACTAGTTGTAGAACAGTTGAAGAGGAAGATCCACTCACCTGATCTCGGGTTTTCACCTTGTCTTCCAGCTCCCGGTACTTGAGTTCGTCAAGCACGTCTTCAGCTGCTAAGAACGCTTCTTTGAATTGCTCCAGCCATTCATTCACCCCTGAATTCGGGTGCTTGAATTTGAGCACCTCGGCAACACCCATGACAGCTTTGATCTTGGGAAGAGCTGCTTTCAATCTACTTAGCTGGGATTCAGTATCGGCGGGTAGCATACGCTTTCCCAAGTACAAATAGGCCGTTTCGACTAGTTTGTTAATGATAAGAGACCCGCACCATTCACCAACGGTTGAAAGAGCTAACTCCATCGAGATTTTCTTCTTCTAACTTACTATCTCTCTGTTTTTTTTTTATTTTCTTTTCGTTTTTTTTTTTTTTTTCTAAGTAGCAGGGTGTACAGAACCAGAAAAAAATACACTAACAATTTGTAGTAGATTGTTGAATGAAAGATGAATAGAGAAATTGAGATTTCAAGATGAAAAATATGGGCTAATTAACAAAGGAACTCAATGACCAAAAGAATGATTGTATGAGAGAGAGAGAGAGATTGAGATCTGAGAAACAGAATGAAGACAGTAAAGATAGCAAAACAGAGTGAAGACAGAAAAATGATTATTTGAGCGAGAGATTGGGAAATGAGAAACAAAGTAGCCAAAGATGAGAGAGAGAGAGAGATTGTAAGGACGAAATTGCTATTTTTTGTTTTTTTTTGTTTTTTTGTAAGAAATAATTTAGCAAGGACTAGAAATGGAGATGCGAACGGAAATTTGATCAGCTAATAATGAAAGTCGATTACCAAGAGAAACAAACAGACAAATTTTAACTAGCAGGGTTGTTGTGTACAGAACTCAGAAATATTGTTGGAAGAAAGATGAATTGAGAAATTGAGATTCCAAGAGAAATTGAGATTGAGTTTGGAGAAACAGAGTGAAAGACAGAGAAGGAGCGACAATGGTAGATGCAAAGGAGATGAAAAAGCAATAAAGTTGAGTTCACACAATATTATTGGCGATCAGATTCTCTGTGGCATGCACAAACTAAACATCATAGGTAGCAATTAATTAATACCTTCAGAAAAACTTAATTACACTGTCAGTGACCCGGTACACAAATTGTGCTTTCCTAGAAGCACTGTGTAATCAACAATAAAATGGGGGTACTATTGTTCCCTGTAGCCAACACGTCAGAAATCATTCCCTCTGAAGTGCTTATTTTTATTTTATGAGTTAGAATGGCTTAAAGCACTTAATTTTGAAATCTCACTTTATCTGATTCTATACCAAATTCTCATTATTTCAACAATTTGTCTTTACAAATGATCATTATATTTTTAGCAACAAAAATTGTCAATACTAGACTACTGTGTATTTCATTAGAGTATGACTTCTTAAATTAAATATTTGATTGTTTATTTTAATTAAAAAGTTCCAGAAAATATCAAATCATCAAGTAGATTGGTCTTAAGGGTTTGATTTTACAAATAAAATGTAGTACTCTTGCTTGAGTTTATATACTAAATAAGTTCAAAATTTTATAAATTTTACATAGAAAATATGTCACTCATGAAGTAGATTAGTTTTAAGGATTTGATTGTCGTTTGAAGCATATCTGATAGACTTCGAGATAGTAGTATGGGAAGTCACTATACTATTGATAACGCGCCAACTAAACTATATACATATTTATTTTAATTCATCTTTACATGCATATGTTTTAACTAATAACCCCAATTATAAAAATTATTTCTCCGGTAATGATTTCTATAAATAATTTGATAAGTTTCCTTTATCAAATTACAAATACATAATTACAAATACATAAATAGATTTCAATATCTACGACTAAAATTTCATGATAAATAATTGTAGAGTACATGAACCATCCTTGGAATAAAGCCACCGATTAAAGATAAAAGCTACCACTACGAGTAGTGGATTATATATTTGAAGAATAAAGCCAAGGATTTGCTTGTCTGCCACTAACAAAAGGGAATCCCAATTATTTCACACGTAGAAGAAGGGCTCTATGGTCTATGGTCTATGGGACCCCCTGCGCAGGCATCCAGGCACAGGGAGCATCTAGAGGATTCTCAAATTGAAATGCTTAATCATGAGCTACTGTAGCTGAGGACCAAATGAAAGATATGGACAACCAAAAGAGCAACTATAGTGTCCATTGGTTTAATTTCAACCCAAGCAATGAAGTGCGAATCCAATTAGAGTGAATGACATTAATTGACTCTTTTTTTTTTAAGAAAACATTCTATTAAGGTGTAATATTTTAGATAAAATCTTTGTTAAATATGCTTTCAGTAATTTAGTTCGGTTCCTATTTTTTGGTGTTATTAATATATAATGATTTTCATTAAATTTTTATTTCTCCCTAAACAGAATAAATTGATCCCAATTAAAATATAAATTCTTCTAATTTTTGAAAGCAACAATAAAATACAGATCGTAATGCCTATGAGTTTGTACCTGAAAAGAAATACTATTTATCTATCTACCTTCTAATTGTAAGTGAAAATATAAGTAATTATTAACTCTCTTTTTTCTAAATAATTAATGAACTCTTGTATTTGTACTGCTCTCGCACAAAAACTAACATATGTTCTTAGAAAAAAAAACTAACATATGAAACCTTGGAATTAATTTAATTTTGATGTTTAATTTAACTTATGGATCCTTTCAAGATTTTCACAAATGATTTTGGAATATACTACATGGGATCATGGGAGGAGAAAAACAACATTATGTATTTTTTTTTCCCCTCTTTTAAGGATACAATGAAATGCTCATAAACTCTCATTATCACTAATGGAGAATGTACAAATAGTTTCGCCCCATCATGATCGATTCTAGAAAAAGAATGATACTGATAGCTTTCAGGATAGGGCATTTTAAATAGCTGACTATGAAAGAGGTATTAGAAACGGTCTTTTATAAAGAGCCGTCCCTAATTGTCCAGATCAAAACAGGATTGGTCGTTTATAAACAATTGTTCTTGATGTGCACCTAATAGGATCGGTCGTCCCTAATTGTCCGATCTTGATGTGTACATATCCGTATCAGCATATCAGGAACAGTAATTTATTTGTCTGATCTTGATACCTTAGCAACCCTTCATCTTCTCCAAACAAAATTGAAATGTTATAATTTTTTCCACGTGCATAGATAAAATGATGTAGATCATATCCAACGGTTTTATTTTGACTTTTAAGTTTTAAATTTTGAGTTATTAAAGTTTTTAAAAATGGAGGCATTTGAACCCTCCTCTCTTTTTACTTCACACTCATATTCCCATTTTGAAAATCAAAACTATCGATCCGAACCGCTCAACATGATCTCCATATTGAAATGTGCTTGGAGACCAAATTTTACATTTTTTTTGGATTTTATTACTATTTATTAAGCCACTTTAAAAATCGTTGATTTGAGTGAACAGTAAAAAACAGTATAAACTTTTGGACCATTGGATCAGTGATTTTCAAAGTGGCTTAATAAATAGTAAAAAAATTCAAAAAAATGTAAAATTTGGTCTCCAAGCACATTTCAATATGGAGAGCATGTTGAGTGGTTCGGATCGGTTGTTTAGATTTTCAAAATGAAAATATGAGCGTGAAATAAAAATCACCTCTTACTTCACAACTCACCATAGCCCACTCATATATATAGAATCTGGCTAATATGCTACGCGTAGTATAGAGGGCCTCCGTGCTACGGCTCAATATTTGAGTTTTCAAAATCCTAACGGTCGATCCGAACCGTTCAACATGATCTCCATATGAATATGTATTTGCAAACCAAATTTTACATTTTTTAGAATTTTTTTACTATTTTTTTAGATAGGTAGAAAATCACTTGATCTGAAAATTCTGTACCATTCAGATCAAGTGATTTTCTACCTATCTAAATAAATAGTAAAAGATTTCTAAAAAATGTAAAATTTGGTTTGCAAGTACATATTCATATGGAGATCATGTTGAACGGTTCGGATCGACCGTTAGGATTTTGAAAACTCAAATATTGAGCCTAGCACAGAGGCCCTCTATGCTACGCGTAATACCGTAGCCAACTCCTATATATTTATATATATATATATATATATAGTAGAACTAGGGTGTTCCTAAGCTCACCAAGCCTCTGGTGAACTCAACTGTAAAACCTATCAAATTGACTTCAAACGATATTTCCAAACCGTTAGATGTTCAATCTATATTAAAATGTGCTTGGAGACCAAATTTTACATTTTTTGGAATTTTTTTACTATTTATTAAGCCGGTTTGAAAACCGCTGTTTTATTAAAATTTTGCTCCATTGGAAAACAACGGTTTTCAAACCGGCTTAATAAATAGTAAAAAAATTCCAAAAATTGTAAAATTTGGTCTCCAAGCACATTTTAATATAGATTGAACATCTAACGGTTTGAAAATGTCGTTTGAAGTCAATTCGATAGGTTTTAGAGTTGAGTTCACGAGAGGCTTGGTGAGCTTAGGAACACCCTAGTTCTACTATATATATATAATTTTGCTAATATGCTACCTGTAGCATAGAGAGCCTCCGTGCAACGGCTCAATATTTGAGTTTTCAAAATCTTAACAGTCGATCCGAACCGTTCAACATGATCTCCCTATGAATATGTACTTGCAAACCAAATTTTACATTTTTTAAAATTAATTTTACTATTTTTTAGATAGGTAAAAAATCACTTGATGTGAATATCGACCGTTAGGATTTGAAAAACTCATATATTGAGCCGTTGCACGGAAACCCTCTATGCTACATGTAGCACCGTAGCCAACTCCTATATATATGAAAAAGTTCGAAAAACTATTTGTCATTTTCTATTTTCCTCTTAAGAAGTTAAAAATTACTCTGGAGATCTTATTTTTTATCAATAACCATTCTGTCCTTAAATCAACAAATCCAAAGAGTTGCCAATGAAACAAAATTTTCTGTTAAAAAAATAATCAGAATTATACTTGGATCATCAAAAAAAAACTATTTGTATTTCGCTAGAGTCTAGACTGAATTTCTAATATAAACTATCTAATTCTTTGATTAAAACATTTTCTTCCATTTCTGAAAACTTAACCAAGTTACAAAAATTCAAATAAAATCTCACATTATTAATACCTAGGCTAGAATCCAAGATCAAATGAAGGGAAATCAATGTTGTCAGAATCAGCAAATAATACTTCAACAGTGCCTGCTGTCCCGTCTGCCTTCTCTAAATCCTGCTAAAACGAAATTTTAATTATACATACATCAATCTGATACAATGTGAAAGTATTATCTTAGGATACAAGGTTTCATACCAAGTTTACGCCTTTGCATCTGCCCTCGTATGAAGCTGAGATGGTGGTATCACTTAAAACTGCAAATTATTTGATATCAAAAGAATACCAAACATCATGATATTAACAAAATAAGTAAAGGAAGCACACCGTCTCGTCGAGCAACAGTGACACACTCCTTAGTGTTTGTTGATTTTTTCAACTCCGAGCTGTTCCTGGTTCCACAGTCTACACCATCTTAAAAAAAAAAAAAAATTCTTAAACATCCTCTTTGGTAAATTTAAGAAAAAATTGAATATGCTTCACAAAGTAGTTATTTTATCCTGAGTTTATAGATTAATTGCACATATGACACAAATTGATACATGATGAATACGAAAACATAATGATACTACCAGAAGAGTGAGCCTATGGTACAATGCATAGTAAAAATAATTTTAAAAATGAAAAATTTGATCTACAGGTATATTTTCATATGGAAATCATGTTGAATGGTTCAGATCGACTTTTTGAACTTTGAAAATAGACATATTGATCCATAGTACGGACCAATTTGCGCTATGCATAGTACCATAGCCTCACTCCTAACAGAATACATAAACATCATGCGATAAAGAAAACACACCATCTCGTCTAGCAACAGTGACGCAATCCTTAGTGTTTGTTGATTTTTTTATCTCTGTGCTGTTACTAGTCTGTGTGCTCATACTCTTTACTTGTTCTTTCTTTGTTCCATAGTCTACAGCATCTTTAAAATCCTTTTTGGTAATTTTACTGACTCATCATGCAAAAAAAAAAAAAAAAATATATATATATATATATAGAGTAATGCTACGGTGCTTTGGGAAGTAAATATGGTGTTTTACTTCCTGCTCATATCTTCATTTTCAAAGTTCAAAAAGTTGATCCGAATTTCTCAACATGATCTTTATATTGATATGTGCTTGGAGACCAAATTTTACATTTTTTGGAAAAATTTTACTTTATTTTTTGAATTTTTCAAAATCAGTGTTTTTATGAATTTATTATTATTTTTTTATTGAGGAGGGATCCAATTACACCTTTTTTTTTGACACATCTTGATATTGTTTTTTTTATAAGCCAATTTTGCGATTTCAAAATTCAAACAGTCGATCCGAACCGTTCAACATGATCACCATATTAAAATGTGTTTGGAGATCAAATTTTACATATTTTTGAATTTTTTTACTATTTATTAAGATGGTTACAAAATCGTTGTTTTTCAATGGTCTGAAAACAACGATTTTGTAACCATCTTAATAAATAGTCAAAAAATTCAAAAAAATGTAAAATTTGATCTCCAAGCACATTTTAATATATCTATCATGTTGAACGGTTTGGATCGACTATTTGGACTTTGAAAATGGTAGGTGTCAAAGTGTGTCAAAAAAAAAGATGTAATCCAATTCCTCCTCTTTTTTATTTAATGAAAAGCTGTGATTTTCAAAAATTCTAAAACAATGGTAAAAAATTTCTAAAAAATATAAAATTTGGTCTCCAAGCACATATCAATATGAAGATCATGTTGAGAAGTTCGGATCGACTGTTTGAACTATGAAAATGGAGATATGAGCGGGAAGTAAAACACTCGCTTTACTTGCCAAAGCATGATAGCCTATCTCATATATATATATATATATATATTTACTTCTCACTTGTAGGTATGCTTTTCATCAATTTTTTCTTCTCCGAGCTGTTACCCATCTGTGTGCTTGTACTCTTTACTTGTTCTTTCTTTATTCCATAGTCTACACCATCTTTAAAAAAACACACATACAATAAAGGTTGTTAAATATCCTTTTTCGTAATTTTTCTGACTGATCAAGCAGAAAAAAAAATTATATTTTCCTTCTCACTTGTAGATGTGCTTTTCATCAACGTATTTGACTTCACAAATTGCTTCAAAGGGCTCCTTTGATTAGAACCTACATATCCTACCCCATTTAAAGACATTATGCTTCAAAGCCAGAATCACTTTTTCAGTCCTATCTGATAAAAAAACAAGGGAAGTTTATCCATTGCCATTTTACTTGGGGACAAATTAACATTCGACAAATGAGCTGTTTAAAATGATTGTTACACCTGCACTTTATTTCTAGTATGTTTGAAGTAAGACCAACACATATTTCAAACAAAAGTAGAATGAAGAGATAAAAATGACCTTCTTGACAGACGCATAGGTCATAAACTTGTACCATATATCCTGGTAACTCGCACTCAGCACCGCTTTCTATACATTCAAATGATTTCATATGTCGGCTGCCTAATATTTGACCATCTTCACTTGCTAAGGTGATCTAAAAAGAAAAAGGGTTAAAACAGCTTAAGTCAACCAATACATTCATTTACAATAAATAAGAAAATAATTCATAGTAAAATTCATAACAGCGACCTGTTTTGTGAGTGAACCTGTAGTTTGGGATAGTCGTAAGATGCCGTCATGGTATGTCTTAGCCTTCTTATTTAGTTGGGTTGTGTACAAAACATTCCATTCTGCACTCAGTCAAGTACAATTCTGTGATAAGTCTATCCTCCATTGAAACAGTAAAAGTAGGTGCCCCATGAGAGATGGAGATCAGACGATTCTGGACAATCCAAAAACAGTGATTTTGTATCTATCTACACAAATAGTAAAAAATTTCCAAACAAATATAAAATTCGGTCTCCAAGCACATTTTAATACGGAGATCATGTTCAGCGGTTCGGATCGACTGTTTGGACTTTGGAAATGGAGATAAGGATGTGAGGCGTGATTGGGGCACGAAAACAATGGGGGCATATTAACCCTACTCGTCAGTGGGTGGAAGAAATTGTTGTATGATGCTGATTACTTCTAACAAAACAACACATGCAGTGATGGACAAGAAATTACAAGGGATATTAACCTTTTAAAATGGAATTGGTTCCCGGTTTACTAGGCTCAACAGAGGCTGCCTCCTTCCTAGCTGCACCGTAAACATATGTCAGTACTCAGTATATACGAAGAACTTTATCAAAAAGGTCTTAACAAAAAAATAGTGTAAAAATGAAACAAAGAGATTTTTACTGTCAACAAAACTGTGGATAGGAGAAGCGGGTTTCTGAAATGGCTTTCTGACGGATGAGACTGAGCAGTTTTCTTTCTCGACTTTAATTGTAGAAAGACCGATGTCAACAAGATGAGCTTGCATGATAAGAGTTCGGCCAGACTCAAGTATGTCATCTTTTCCTAAGACTTTGCTTTCTAGAAGCCTCTCATTTTCATCATATAGCTGCACCTGCTCCATACGAAAATTTACTTGTAGATCAAATTTTACATTTTTTACAATTTTTTTAGATAGAAAGAAAATCAATTGATCTAAAAGATTCTAGACCATTCAAAAGTAGTTATTCTACCTATTTTCAGAAATAGTAAAAAAAATCTAAAAAATGTAAAATTTAGTCTGCAAGTACATTTTCATATGAAAATCATGTTGAAGGGTTCAGATTGACTATTTGGACTAACAATATTTTTTATCAGTAGTACGGACCAATCAGCACTATGCATAGTACCATAGCCTCACTCTAGATGGAAATACTAAATGGTATATGAAAGCAATACTATTTACTTACCTTGTCACCAGATGCACTAATCTCAAGAAAACCATCCTGATAAACCTTTCTTTTTTGTTTTAAATGTTTCGTGTAAGTCACTCTCCATCTCTGTCCCTTGGTGTCTACTTCCATGCTCCTCCTACAACAACCACAAGCAAACATGTGCAAGAAAAATATATGAATACAAATACCATTTGATTTTTGACAGGAAGTAATTAATAGAGTAACTAAGGATGCTAAAACCTCATCTCACCTAAACAAATGCAATTCCACTATTCTGTTTCAATTTTGTTGTTAATCGATCCTCTTTTACTGGGATTTCGATTAGAGGAGGAGGAAGAGATGGAGTAACACTAGAAATTACGAAGAAGGGAGTAAGCTGTAACTGAGACACTGGGATCGATCGATCCCGTCTATTTGCAAGGAATGTAATATAGGCTCACCTCTCGATCTCCGCCGTCACCGTCGCTGCCGCGCTCCGCCACCCTCGCTCTCGCTCTCTCTCGTCTCTTCCCTCGCTTTTCTCTTTCGGTTCCTAATTTTGTTTTTTAATTTTGAAAAAAAATGATCTCACCTGACGAATCCATTCCTCTGATGTAACACAATATTTGTGATTGAATCTGGACCGTCCGATCAGAATCCAGGACGATTCGATCCGAGATGGAATGTACAGGGAATCTTTAATATCCGTGCCAAAGCAGAGGATGTTTCATTCCCAATACTAAGACTAACGAAACATCGATGTTTCATTGCAGAAATATCGATGTTTCGTTAGTCTTAGCATTGGCAATTAAGCAAGGTAGTGCTGAAAAAACATCGGTGCGTCGCTGATGTTTTTGTAATGAAACATCGATGCACTTCTGCCGTCGACAAGCCGTGCATAAAGCATTGGTGCATCATCGGTGTTTTTGCACGAAAGCATCGTTGTTTTTTAAAAAACTTTAAACGGCCATAACTTTGGCAAGGAAACTCGGATTTGCTCATACGACCCCAATTCGGAAAGCTTGGGACGAGACGGGGGCAATTGCGCCCTCGGGGTCACCCCTAGTGGGCCGACGGAGTCAGAATTGCAAACCCGTGCTAGGACCGTCCCTAGCCTTGGTCCAGTCCAGTCCAAGTCGGAACCCCGGGTTGTCCGGTCCGGTCCTGGACCGGCCGGTCCATTTCAATACACTAATGGAAGCCACGTGGCTATTATACCACGTTTTTTTTCTTTGGAAAGTTTTACATTTTAACATTTAAACCTTTCAAAATTTCAAAATTATAAATAAGTACAAAATAAATTTCAGAAAAATTATTAAAATTACCGGGTGTTGTCCATTCATGTTTTTGATCAATTTGGACTCATATAATCTTCTGGTACTAATTTCTTTTTTATTAATTACACCTCTTGAAAATTGTTATATATTACACCAAATGGAGAATTTCTATGTGAACCTGTAATATAAGGCCCTTGATAATTCTTATTTAGCCCCTTAAAAATTTTCATGTAACAATTCTGAAATTCACTTTAGGTTACCTTTTCCTCATTTGAAGGAACAATTTTTAGATTTTTATCCAAATACTCAATTGCAACTGCAGCATGCAAGGCGGCACCTACAGGTAAGCTTTTCTCATCAGCAAAGAAGTATGGGGAATGACATGAATGGACTTGGTCCACAGTCTCACTTCCTACACCAATACAGAACATGGCAGCTGGGATCTTCTGTGAAAAGAAGCTGAAGTCCTCAGCACCCGTTATCGGGTCCATCAGCAAGACGTTGGTCCCACCAAGCAGTCTCTCTCCTACTGCCTTTACATGGTTGTACATCGAGATATGGTTTATCAATGGAGGGTATGGTATGAGTGTACTTTCCATGAAGTCTACACTTGCGGTGCATCGATGTACAGATGCTTGCGCCTCTATAATCTGCAAAAAATAAAAATAAAACATAAGCAGGTTATTTTAATATTTGAGTGAGGCTATGGTACTATGCATAGCACATATTGTCCCGCGTTATGGACTCAAATCTTTGGTTGTCTTAAAGGTCAATCTAAATCGTTCAACATGGTCTCTGTATGAATATGTACATGTAAGCTAAATTTTACATCTTTTAGAATTTTTTTAGAATTTTTTTACTATTTTTTAGATGGGTAGAAAATCACTTGATCCGAAAATAGTAAAAGAATTATAAATAATGTAAAATTTGGTTTACAAGTACATATTCATATGGAGACCATGTTGAACGGTTCGGATCGACTGTTAGAATTAAACAAAAACAAAAATATTGATCCATAGTACAGACCAATCCGCGCTATGCATAATCCTCACTCTTAATATATTTACATCCAACTTCAAAAAAATTATAGTAAAACAATTTAAAAGACATTTCATCAATTAAGAAATTATAATTATAATTATCATTGTCATTCTTATCTTAGTTGAGCCTGGGCCTGGTCTGAAAAATGAAATTTGTTTATTGCTTAGTTAAAAATAAAAGGGATAAATTATGGAATGGTACCTCTTTGATCCTCTGTTTAAGGTAGGACAAACCTTCAGTTGAGAAACTCCTAAATGTACCCCCAAAAGTAGCAGTCTCAGGAATTACATTGTATGCTCCTTCCCCTGCTTTCACAAACCCGACCGATACCACCTGAGCATGAAACACAGGTAAAGTTCAATACAATATACTCCACACACACACACACACACACATATAATAAGCCAATCTAGGATAACAAACTTACTCTACTCTCAAGTGGGTCAGATTCTCTGGAAACAATTTGCTGCAAACCAAGGATTGCAAAAGAGGCCGCTATTATCGGGTCGATGGTATGTTGGGGTCTAGACCCATGGCCACCCTTTCCCTTAATTGTAACATGAAACCTCCCGGAAGCCGCTGTCATTGGGCCCGGCTTTGACTTGATGGTGCCCACAGGGATATCGGGCTCCACATGCATTGCGAACATGGCTTCCACGTCTTGCAAAGCACCTTCTTTTATCATGTGGTATGCGCCGGCATGACCTTCCTCTGCAGGTTGAAAGAAGAGCTTCACTGTTCCCTTCACGATTCAAAAAGAAAATCATGTACCATTACAATGATAATAATATAAAAAATAATTTCAAGTTTCAATAAGAAAACTTCAGAGACCAAAATTGTTGATTTTGATTTTTCTCCTATTAATAAAAAAATCATAGGATTGTCAAAAGGCTGATGATCTGAGCAGCAATTGGAAGCAAGTACCCCAGAACAGTTTTAATTAAACAGTTGCCTGATTTTTTTTAACAGTTTTAACCAGATTGTTTCCTGCTTGTAAGGACAGTAACACATCATATCATATACTTATATAGCGTCACTGACAGGTTGGCCCTACATTCAGGGGCGGAACCAAACAATTGAGATAGGGGAGTCTGAATAAAGAAGTGTTTTGTAATTTTATTTTATAAATGGGGGCTAATAGTATATTTTTTTGTAAACATTAAAAATTTTAAAGGACGAAACTGAAAATTTTCAATTTATATTTAAAATTGAATTTGAGCAAATTTAGTTAATATGTTATTCAACATAATTACATCATTGTGCTAAGATTAATTAACTAATACCAAAATCTGAGATGGTAATTAATTATTGGTAGTAACAAGGTTGTACCTTGAGTTGATCCTTGTGTTGTTGGAGAAGGCGAGCGGCACCTAGAAGCATAGTGACATGTAAATCATGGCCACATGCATGCATCTTCCCATCCACCTTGCTTTTATACTCCCATTCTACCATTTCCTTTATTCAATTAAGAGAAGTTGTATCAAGCATGTCAGCTTTCACATAATTTCAGTAGTGAGGCTATGGTACTATGCATAGTGCAGATTGGTCCGTACTATGGATCAATATATTTGTTTCCGAAGTTGAAATAGTCAATCTAAATTGTTTAACATGATCTCAACTAAATTTTATTTTTTTTGCAAGTTTTTTACAATTTTTTAAATAGATAGAAAATCATTACTTTTAGATAAAGTAATTTTCTACCTAAACTATTCAACATGATCTACGAGTACATTTTCATACGAAGACCGTGTTGAACGGTTCAGATCGACTGTTTGGACTTTGGAAATAGAGATATTGATCCATAGTACGAATCAATCTGTGCTATGCATGGTACCATAGCCTCACTATAATTTCAGAGTAGTTTATAGCTCTGATCTAAACTATACAAGAGAAAACGAGTACAGCATTTTAAATTCCAAGTTCCTGACTTTTTTTTTCAGAAAGGAATTTCAAATTCTTCAGATACCATTATACCAAGGACAGCAATTTCTCACAAACAAAGGTCCTTTTGCAAAATATTAGGAATAAATAGGGTCCTTTATGCAATAACGAAGAAGAAAAGGGTTCAATCTGTGTTAACAAATATAAGAGGACAACAGTGCTAGCAACTGAAAAGTTGTTTCACCCAACAATAGTAAAACATAAGCATTGCCTTTAGAATAGTGAGAAAAATTTTAGGGGCTTAAATGCAAGTTGCTCGCACTAAGTTGGACTAAACTGCAAAATGTACCACATTTTTTTTTTACGAAGAGGAACCTGTAAAGGAAGCGCATCCATGTCGACTCGGAGCCCAAAAACCGGGCCTGAACCGGACCCGATCGTGGCCACCAGACCGGTCTTGGCAATAGGCCACGTGTACTCAATCCCTAGCCGGTCTAGTTCGGACCGGATCAACTCGCTGGTTTTCACCTCCTGAAAAGCCAACTCTGGCCATTGATGGAGTTTTCTCCGAATAGATATCAACCAATCCGTGAACTCATTGTTGCGCGCCAAGTCTAACAAGGAAGTCGACATTGATTTGGAGAGAGAAGATGTGAGAGTTGGGAGGAGGGAAGGAGAGAGAGATAGAGAGATGAGAGGATACGAATTCGAGAACAAAGGCAAAATAAACTGAAGAAGAAGAGAGTTTAATATTTAGTTTATGAAATTCACATCCAGTGCAATACCAGATGTGCAATGAGTAGATCCTGGACCGTTTATTTAACCTGGCACGAATCTCGAAACGGACCCCATGTTTTCCATAGGCACTGGATTGAAGTTTGGTCTGACTGAGATTAATCTGGTCCGTCCATTTTTCTATTGTACCTCCTTTATCTGAGGGGACACGATTCTACATTAATTATGAAGAATTCATAGTGTGCTCTACTTTAAACCCGTGCAAATCTGCTTCAATTTCCGTGCACACAGATCTTAATACAGATCAGACAGCCATGGGACCTACTCGGTTCTCAATTATGAATCATGAGGTTCGTGAGAGAACAAAAGAACAAGAAGAAATGGATAAATTTGTTAGTAAAGGCAATATATTTTTTTATTTTAATAAAAAGACAATAAATTAAATAAATTTATGAGTTTTTTAAATTTAGAAGAATAAGTATGATATTATAAATTTTAGAAGGGAAAAAACGTAATTTGGAAATTTTGAAGGACATGAAATCTCAGAAAAAAAAAAATTAGTTGTTAAAAAGTAAAAAACCGATATTTTCGGACAAATAGTAAAAAAAAGCAGCTTTTCGTAATTCTGAAGGGTATAATTGGAATCTCAAAGTTTTCGTACAAGTCATTATAGTAATTAATTATTGTTTTTATTTTTTTTGGGTAAATTAAGTACTTTGTTAATTTGAAACTTTAAATTGTAATTGTCAATTACAAAATAATTGTAAGTCGATGGATATTATAGTTTTAGATATATAGATTATTTATTAAACATGTTACAAAATTAATAATTATTATTCTACCTACATCCAAACCAGTGTAGTAAAATTCGGTTCTATTTGGTGAATATACGGCCGTATATTCCTATTCAGTGTCCGGCCGAATATTGAATCCATGCTTTAAAAAAATTAAAAAACATTCAAAACCCATTAAAAGAGTTCCAGACCCGAAACTATAACCCATTAAATGAGTTTCAGATCCGCCAAGTAGGTGTTCTCTTCAAGCGTCCCATTCAGAAGTCTTTTATAACATCTCTATATGCTGCCTTATTGTATTTAAGTACTGTGGGATTAAATATTTAATAAAAAAATCCGCATATATAAATCCGAATAAGAATCCACATATTCGACCGTATACCGTATATGCGGTATGCGGCGGCCTTCCGAATACCGCATGAAAACCGAATATTAAAACACTGATCCAGACAATTAAAATTGTAATAATTATATCAGCTTTTACAATTACTTTACTAATGAAAAAAAAATGTTTTAAAAAAACTAATGACAAAGCAATGATAGAGAAAAATTTGATTTATATATACTCCCATTCTAGCTTTTCCTTTATTCAATAAAGAGATGTTGTATCAATCATTCCAGCTTCCTCATAATTTCAGAGTAATTTAAACCATTGATGGAGCTTTCTCCGAATCAATGTCAACCAATTTTACATTGATTTGGAGAGAGATGTGAGATTTGGGAGGAGGGAAGGAGAGAACCTGAAATTTTTTTAATTATCACCTCAAAATTTCATAATTCACACTTTATTATCTGTTTGGATCAAAATTCAGAAACTAGCACGTGCGCAGACCGTTTTTGACGGGTGCGAAGACCAGGTCTGTGCACCATTTTTTTCCTGTTCTGTTTCGGTTAACAATTCAGCAAAAAAAAATAGAGATTTGGTGTGCAGACTGGGTCTGCGCACGTTGCAACTTCTGAATTTTGGTACAAACGGTGGTAAAGAGCGAATTATGGAATTTCGATGTGGTAACTAAGGGAATTACGATTACAAAGGGAATTCAGATCACCTAAAGTAACTCAAATTTTGAGTTTAGTTCTGGACTGTTTGATTTGCACTGACATAAATATTAAAGGAACTTCGTGCATTTTACCTCAGCTGGATTAGTCTAGAATTTGATCGGACAATTCGGATCCAAACTCAAAATTTGAGATACTTCATAGTCTTCATACTCGTACAATGGTAGATAAATATATTGACGGAGTAGATTTGACTTCATACGCTAGAATATATATTTTGATTTGACTATGTTGTTCTTCTGTCAAGTTAAATCAGCTCTGTCCATATCTTTACCTTAGAGAGGCAGACAAGGAGGTAAGGCAACAAAGTGGAGAAGAGGGCTTTGATAGTAACTTCATGTGTACATGTATACTAATAAGGTTTATACAGAGAAAGAAACAAGTTTATTTGGTGAAAAGTAAAAGTTGATGTGTTGGGACTTCAGTGATTTGATTAGAGCACTTTCATTTAGAAGTTATTATAGTAATTATTTTTAATTAAATTTTATATTATGCTTATTTTTTGCAATTGATTTTAATTTTAAATTTACTCCAAATTTTGTAATTTAAAATTTTACATTATAATTGTACGTCGAATGATATTTTTGACAGATTATTAATTAAACAAGTTACAAAACTAATAATTATTTTGCATTCAGACAATTAAAATTATAATCATCCTATCAGCTTATACAATTATTTAATTATTAAAATATCCCCATGGAGCTGCCCCATCCTCCCTCCAAATCGCAACTGAATTTGATTTGCTTTGATTCGAATCTGACGGACCAAATCACAAATGATAGTGACAAGAGTGAGGCTATGGTACTATTCATAGCGCACTTTGGTCCGTACTACGGATTTTTATTTTTATTTTCAAAGTCTAAATAATTGATCTGAACTGTTCATCTTGATCTCCACATGAAAATGTACTTGGTGACCGAATTTTATATATTTTTTAATTTTTGTACTATTTTTTTAGATAGGTAGAAAATTACTACTTCGAATAGTCTAGAATCTTTAGATCAAGTGATTTTAAAAATTATGTTGAACAGAATAGATCGACTGTTTGAACTTTGAGAATAAAAATATGCATCCGTAGTACGGAGCAAAGTGCGCTATCATAAATTCCTTTTGAAGTCATTTGTTTGTTTATGAATTCGGATCTCCTAAAGTTACTTAAACTTGAGTTTTAATTTGAACCGTCTGATAAGTATCCGCATGCATTTAAAGGAACTTTGTGAATTTTATGGATTTTTTATCGTACGATTCGAATTCAAACTCAAATTTAAGTTAGTTTGGGGATCCGGACCCCCTTTGTTTATTAGGAAACTACAAACAAATTGGCAGCGGAAAAGTAATGATTTAATAATTACCATAAAGATATAAAAAATATAGAAAAAAAATATTACTTTGAAATATTCTTATTGACCAAGTTAAATCATTCATACATTTCAGTAGTAGAAAAAGTTTAAAAAAAAAAAATTGCGAAATAAAAGTAATTAAATTGTTTTATAGATTTAGTGACAAGAGAAACCACTCTGGACCAAAATATCCCCTTCAATACATACACATGAAGCTAAAAAAGGAGTAATTAAATTATTTTATAAATGTGTGCTTGTAATTAAGTGGTTATTTTTATTTTGTAATTGTGAAAATTTGAGTTTAAATTCCAGCTAACACATATTATATATTATATATTTTATATTTTAGTTCTTAAATCTAAATCTTTTTAGTTCTGCATATTGTAGGACTCTGCATTGACTAATCCAAACATGTATATTTAAACTATGTCCTAATGTCCTATAGCGTTTATTGATACCCAATTTGTACACCTCCAAGCATATATATCCTATAACTATTATAATAGTCAACAGGGTATACAAGTCATGAACGAATTCCCTATCGTCCTATGTAAAAAAATTCAGATTGAAGGTGGTTTTTTTTAGCGTGACATTATATATAATTAATGGGCTTTAATAAAATCGTGGCCTTTGATAATTATTTGAAAACATTTTGTACTCATCGAAACTTCATGTTCATAGTACATATTTAGCTGGACAATACAAATGTGTCATGATAATTGAATGAATTTGTTGTGTTGGTTTACTTTAAATACAGAAGTATATTGTTCAACAAGTAAAAATATTATGTTTATGTTTTTGAAGTTTAATTACTAACACATTTAAATCGTATATAAAATATATGATATTAAATAATATACATAACAATTCAAGTATGATATTTGAGAAAATCAATATTGAAATATATGTATTGTACTAGTTTAATAGTTATTAATTTTTAATACATCAAGATAATTTCTAGGTGAAAAAAAAGAAATTAAAAAAAAGGAGAAATAAACATGATACATTCAATAAGTACCAACTTATAAAATATATGATACAACAACTTTTGAAAAAATCACAATATGTTGTGGAAGTGGAAGAGCAAAGGACATGCGGTTTGATTTTGACAGAGGCATTGTCTCTCATAGGAAGAGTGAGATTTTACTTGAATTAATTGTCTTAATTTTTCGGTTTTATAAGATTTTGCCTGACAAGCTAATTATGTTACTATATTGTTATATCAAAATGCAGATAGTCGCGGTTGGCCCCAATGCATTGGAGATCATACATGGAACCACTGTCTTATACTCCAAGTTTGGTCATGAAATTAGAAGCGAAAATGGAGGAATTATACAGTTATAAGGAAATCTGATGTCGTAGCTGTTTTTTCGTACACGGTTTCTGATGACCCGGTGCTTCTGTTGATCAACTAAATCAAAACTAATTTGTCAAATTCTTTACCCAAATTTTTCTCTAACGATTGTATTTTAGTTCTTACAACCAACTAATTCCAGAATAATCTCTAAAATCTCCAAATTTGGCAATGCCGATTATGTATCTGCTGACTGGCGATCCAATGCGGAACTTTTTAATGAAAAGCTGTGATTTTCAAAAAATATAAAAAAATACTAAAAATTAAAAAAAATATAAAATTTGGTCTCCAAGCACATATCAATATGAAGATCATGTTGAGAAATTTGAATCGACTGTATGAACTTTAAAACTGTAGATATGAGCGGAAAGTAAAACACGTTCTTGACTTTTCAATTAAAGCATGTGATAGCCTAACACACTCTCTCTCTCTGTATATATATATATATGAGCAACATGTTTGATACATTCATTAATTTTTGTTTCGTCCATATAACTTTTTCAGAAAGAAATATTCCTGCCCATGAAAAAAGAGTAAACTATTTTTTGTGAAATTTTGATTGCATTCAACCACAATTATATGAAAATACAGTCAAATTCATGTCTGAACAGCAAGAGACATCAAAGATATACAGTTTATTGGCACATTTAATCAGGATTTTTGAGACATTAGTATTATCAACATTTTCTTCTACTTTGTATTGGAAATTAAGAAAAATACATTACCTCAAATTTTGCAAGATACTAAAAAACAAATTTATGTGTTGAATAAAAAGTAAAATTTCTAAATAAGATATAGTTATTAAATATAATTTAAAAGTAGGAAAATATTTATATAACTTCAATAAATATATAATTATATCATTTAATCATATATTTTAAATAAAGTGAACACACACGATTTATTCATTCTGCGTTATTTATTCGTTACTATTCGTTACGCAAAAAGGCGTGAATTACGAAGATTTATTCAATTCTACAAACAAAATTGATAGAAAGAAAGAGGTCATCGGACAAAATTCTAGATGGAAACCGTCCTATCAAGTTCGCACGAATTTTATTGCGAAGCTAAAACCTCACTCCTCGGCAGTGCCACCTCCGTTTGAAAATATATTATCCTTGTTCCAACTTCCTCCGCTTCACGAACCGATCAAAGATGGCGGGAAAAAGAAAGGCAAGCAACCAGCTGCTCCAACATTCCATGGATTTAGATTTCCGCTGCTCCAGCGACGATGCCTGGCATAGTGTCAGGCTCGTCAAGGTCGAGGAAGTTAATGGCGCATATGGATTAATGGATTAATTTGAAACTAGCTTTTGATATGGGCGTAAATCCTGCTACTTGACCAACTATTTATCATTTCCATCAAAGAATTAATGGCGCATATGGATTTCTTCAATGGATACATTTGATCACGGATTGAATTTGTCGATATGATAGGATGTGCTTTTTTAACTGTATGATGTTTTAGAGTCGAGTTGGATGACTACACACCAATATTTATCTCAAATATGAATGCTTATTGACTCTCTTTCTAAATAATTTTTGTAACAATTCTAATCGGCCTTTCATATGGTCCTTAGCACCTGAATCTATGATCCAAATATTGTTATCTATAACTGAAGAGTTGATTAAATATGCTGAAAAATTCAAAAATTTACCGAACAATGCTTTCTGATAACCTTTCCTCTGGTCTGTTCGATTTTGAACTAGATTTTGGGCTTTTTTTATTTTTCCGTGTAGAGTGTTGGGCTTAACTGGGCTCCAGAAATGTTTTGGGGAGAAGGGAAATGGAGGAGGTGTGGTCATTTTAACTGGAGATTATCTCGGCCTTATTCGGCCTTATCTCACAATTTTAAATTTTTTATTATATATATTAAAATTTAACTAAATTACTTTTTTTAAGTATTTATATGATCATCCTTTCTCATTAAATATTAAATATATTAAATGTGTGTTTGTTGCTCAGTGGTTATTTTCACTTTGTAATTGTAGTGATTTGAATTTAAATTCCAGCTACCACATATTATATATTATAAATTAGATATTGTAGTTTTATAATATAATTTTTGTTTTTAGTTCTGCACTGATTCCATGCAAATCTATGCATATTGTGGGACTCTGCATTGAGCCGAAATTTTTAAATATAGCACAGAAAAAAAAACATATACCAAAACGGCACCGTTTCGTGAGAATTCCAGATTTAGCACGACCGCAGATTGGCTGAGCGGCCCCATTTTTTTTTTTTTTTTTAGAGACAATATGAATGAAATTGAACCATAAAAATTCGAATTTTGTTTTTAATAAAAATTGTTAGATTACTTCTTTTGATGTATCTGAATTTTTTTTAATTTATATTAAAAGACTCTAAATTACTTGAAATTATGTTAATTTATGCTAAATTATACTAAATTACAATAATTATGTAGAATTATGCTAAAATACGGTAAATTACGCTAAATTACGTACGAATAGGGATGATATCTCCACTGAGAAGGCGAAAAATGACGACGAAATTTCAAACGGCTATAAAACGGCGCTCGAGTGTCCAATTTCAGCAAATGACCACTTTTCGGAAAGCTTGTGAAAATACGCATGCGTCCAAACTTGCAATGCCAGATTTTCAAATTCAGAATCGCCAAAAAACAAAGAGAAGGGCCTCAAAACTTCAGTTGAAGTTTCCGATTAAGATTTTCATTTCTATTGTTCAATCTACGTAGCTCAGTAAATTAGTTATATAATGAACTTGTAGAATACCAATTTTTATTATTTTTGGAATTTTTTTTACTATTTTTTATGATTTATGAAAGATAGCACAAAATAGGCCCTATTCGTACGTAATTTAGCGTAATTTACCGTATTTTAACATAGTTCTACATAATTATTGTAATTTAGTAGAATTTAGTATAATTCAGCATAAATTAACATAATTTCAAGTAATTTAGAGTATTTTAATATAGATTAAAAAAAATTTGGATACATCAAAAGAAGTAATCTAAAAATTATTAAAAACAAAATTCGAATTTTTATGGTTCAATTTCATTCATATTGTCTCTAAAAAAAAAAAAAAAAATGGGGCTGCTGAGCCAATCCGCGGTCCCCAGTAAATGGGGCCGCTCAGCCGATCTGCAGCCATGCTAAATCTGAAATTTTCATGAAACGGTGCCGTTTTGGTATATGTTTTTTTTTCTGTGCTATATTTAAAAATTCCGGCTGCATTGAGTGATCCTAACATGTATATATTTAAACTCTGTTCTTGATATCCTAATGTCCTATAGCGTTTATTGATACCTAAATTGTACACCTCCAAGCATATATATACTAGTAACTATTATGATAGTGAAAAAGGTATACATGTAATAAAATTCAGATTGAAGGTGGCTTTTTTTTTAGCGTGACATTATAATTAATGGGCTTTAAAAACATTTTAATTGAAACTTCATGTTCATAGTACACATTTTGTACACATTTTAATTTCAAAACATTTTGAACATGTTCATAGTACTTCATGTTCATGTTCATGTTCATAGTACACATTTTAATTTAAAAACATTTTCTAAAAACATTATAATATGGACATTATAATTCCCGAATTTTTTATTTATATCCAAAAAATAAATCAAATTACAAAAGATAACCAAGTTGGGGGTGAAATTCGAAATATACTCAAACCGGAAAAAAAATTTCCGGAAATTGAACTCCAATTCCGGAAAAAAAATTTCCGGACTTAACAATTTTTTTTTTTTTTTTTTTTTTTTAGAGTTTCCGGATAAAATTTATCCGGATTTAACAATTTTTTTTTTTTTTTTAAGAGTTTCCGGATTTAACAATTTTTTTTTTTTTTTTTTTTAGAGATTTCGGATAAATTTTTTCTAAACTTAACAAATTTTTTTTTTAAGAGAAAAATAGCTAAAATACTGAAATCTAACGCTAAAAAATCGAATTGTTTTTTTAAATATTTGTTAAATTAATTTAAAAAATTTCAAAATGGTGTAGAATAATTTAGAAATTATCAAAATAGCTAAAATACTGAAATCTAACACTAAAAAATCGAATTGTTTTTTTACTACGAATAGGGCCGATTTTGTGCTAAAATACGGTAAATTTACTAAAATGCTGAAATTATAATAATTATGTAGAATTATGCTAAAATACGATAAATTACGCTAAATTACGTATGAATGGGGCTTATTTTGTGGCATCTTTCATAAATCATAAAAAATAGTAAAAAAAATTCCAAAAATAATAAAAATTGGTATTCTAAAAGTTCATCCCTATTCGTACGTAATTTAGCGTACTTTACCGTATTCTAGCATAATTCTACATAATTATTGTAATTTAGTGTAATTCAGCATAAATCAAGTAATTTAGCTTGTTTTAGTATAAATATGCTAATTATATATAAAAAAATGTAATCTAGCAAATATTTAAAAAAACAATTCGATTTTTTTAGTGTTAGATTTCAGTATTTTAGCTATTTTGATAATTTTTAAATTATTCTACACCATTTTGAAATTTTTTTAATTAATTTACCAAATATTTAAAAAAACAATTTGATTTTTTTTAGTGTTAGATTTCAGTATTTTAGCTATTTTGATAATTTCTAAATTATTTACACCATTTTGAAATTTTTTAAATTAATTTAACAAATATTTAAAAAAACAATTCGATTTTTTAGCGTTAGATTTCAGTATTTTAGCTATTTTTCTCTTAAAAAAAAAAAATTTGTTAAGTTTAGAAAAAATTTATCCGAAATCTCTAAAAAAAAAAAAAAAAAAAAATGTTAAATCCGGATAAATTTTATCCGGAAACTCTAAAAAAAAAAAAAAAAAATTGTTAAATCCGGATAAATTTTATCCGGAAACTCTAAAAAAAAAAAAAAAAAAAATTGTTAAGTCCGGAAATTTTTTTTCCGGAATTGGAGTTCAATTTCCGGAAATTTTTTTTCCGGAGTTAGACGTTGAATCCGGAAATTTTTTTTCCGGTTTGGGTATATTTCGAATTTCGCCCCCAACTTGGTTATGTTTTGTAATTTGATTTATTTTTTGGATATAAATAAAAAATTCGGTTATAATTCCCAATCATCCTATGTAATAAAAACATTTTGTACTCATCGAAACTTCATGTTCATAGTACACATTTTTCTGGACAATACAAATGTCATGATAATTGAATAAATTTGTTGTGTTGGCTTACTTTAAATACCGAAGTATATTGTTCAACAAGTAAACTCTTATGTTTATCTTTTCAAAGTTTAATTACTAACACTTTCAAAATCATATATAAAAATATATGATATTAAATAATGTACAAACAATTTAAGTATGATATTTGAGAAAACCAATATTGAAATATATGCATTGTATTATTTTAATAGTTATTAATTTTTAATAAATTAAAATAATTTCTAGGTGAAAACAAGAATAAAAAAAAGAGAATGAACATGATGAATGTAATAAGTACCAACTTGTAAAAATATATGATAAAACAATTTTTGAAAAAATCACGCACAAGGTATATGTTGCAGAGCTGGAAGAGCAAAACACACCTATTTTAATTTTTCGATTTTATAAGGTTTTGCCTGACAAGCTAATTATTTTATTATATTGTTATATCAAAATGCAGATTGTTGTGGTTGGCCCCGATGCATTAGAGATCATCATACCTGGAACCACCGTCTTATATTCCAAGTCTAGCAATGATATGAGAAGCGAAAATGGAAGGAATTATACAGTTGTAATGAAATTTTGATTTACTAATAATTCTAATATTTATTGGTAAATTAAGATAAACTTTATATAGAATTTGCTTTTGGTATTGGATATTAATTTTTCTAATTTTAGTTGATTTATTCATATTCGTTTTTATGATATTAGAATTATTAATAGAGATGAGCTATGGTGTTTTGAGAAATAAAGAGGTTATTTTAATTTTCGCATATGTCTTCATTTTTAAAGTTTAAATAGTTGATCTGAAACGTTGAACATGATCTCCATATTAAAATATGTTTGGAGACCAAATTTTTTAGTTTTCTTTGAATTTTTCTTACTTTTTTTTTAGAACTATTTAAATCATTGTTTTTGAAATATTAAAACGATGATTTTCGAAGATTTTAAAACAGTGGTTTTATGATAAGGAACAAAAAAAATTAAATTAACGAGCATTTTTTTGTTTTATGATGAGGGTAAATTAGTAATTTTATGGATATTGTCTTATCTTAAATATTGAAAAGAAAGTACAAGGATATTCATATTTTAGAATAAATAATACGTTATTACTGTGTTGAAATGAAATTTTAATAAAATCCTATCAACATGGATTGACTTGTGACATTTATCAAGTACTTATTGCCTGTTATGAGCAACTTCAAAAGAGTCCATCTACCATTGAGGTAACATAATATTTCTCTTTAGATCGTCCGATCAGAATTCGGTTTAATCCGGTCCGAAGTGAAATACATGAGCCTCTTCAGTATTCATGTGAATTCTGATCGGACGGTATGGATCTAAACACAAATATTGTTACCAAAGTGAATAAATTCTTTTTTAAGTCGTTTGTTTATGAATTTAGATCTCCCAAAGTAACTTGAAGGAATTTTGTGAACTTTTGACCAAATTAATTTGGATTTTGATTGGACGGTCCCAATCCAAACTCACAATTTAAGTTATAATTTGGGGATCCAAACCCCCTTTGTTTATCTTATCAGGAAACAACAAACAAATTGGCAGCTGAAAAACTAATGATATAATAATCGCCATAAGCATATCAAAGGAGAGAAAAAAATATTGCTAACAAAGTCGGATTCAGCATTGAGTGATCCAAATATGTATATTTATTTAAACTCTGTTCTTGATATATCCCGAAATTTTTGTGGAATTCCACATTTGAGAAAAAATGATAAACAAAAAAACCACAAATTTTGTGGAATTCCACATTTACAACGGACGCAACTTGAAATTGCGTCCAAATATTGGTGGACGCAACTTAAGTTGCGTCCATTAATTAATATGGAATTCGGCCTAATAGTAAGAATCCCATTGAAAATAATTTTTTTATATTAATTTTCAAAAATAAATGGAAAAACTTATAATTTGAATGTACTAGAAATAACATCAAAATAAATACATAAAACATCTTATAATTTAGATGTATTAGAAATACTACAAAAATTAAACTATTGTTTGATGTCTTACTGGAAAAAAAATAAAAATGTTTTGGATCCCAGTTATTCATCCCGGTTAAAATCAACTTCTAGGTATTAAAAAAATTATCGTGGTCCTTCTAGTACATTCAAATTCTAAGTTACTCCATCTATTTTTGATTTTTTTTATTTGACATCAGCTGAAATTTAGATTCTCTAATCAATTTTCAAATATAGAAGAAGCAACTTATAATTTGAATGTACTAGAAGGATCACGATAATTTTTTAATATCCAAAAGTTGTTTTTTAATCAGGGATAAATAACTGAGAACCAAAACATTTTAGTTTTTTCAATAACATATCAAGAAATAGTTTAATTTTTTTCATAGCCGAAAAAAGTCCTATCCAAAAAATGTTTCGTAGTACTTCTAGTATGTCTAAAGTATAAGATATTGTATCTATTTTATTTGATGTTCTTTCTAATATATTCAAATTATAAGTTGCTCATTCTATTTTTGAAAATTAATAAAAAAATCTATTAAAACTTGTGACTTGCGGTGAATTCCATATTTATATGGTTTATTGGACCCAACTTGAAGTTGCGTCCACCAATATTTGGATACAACTTCAAGTTGTGTCCACCAAAAGTGTGGACGCATCTTCAAGTTGCATCTGTGGTAAATGTGGAATTCCACAGAATTCGTGGTTTTTCTGTTTTATATTTTTTTTAAATGGTATATTTAAAAATTTCGGTGATATATCAGTCCTAATGTCCGATCCTATACCGTTTTATTGATAATCAAATTGTACACCTCCAGTCCAAGCATATATATACTAGTAACTATTATTGTAAAAAAATTCAGATTGAAGGTATTTTTTTTAGCGTGACATTATAATTAATTGGCTTTTATAAAATCGTGGCCTTTGGTTATGTGAAAACATTTTGTATAGTCATCGAAACTTCATGTTCACACATGTATAAGTGGACAATACAAATGCAATGATAATTGAATGAATATGTTGTGTTGGCTTATTTATATCAATCTTTCAAAACCAATAATTCTTACTTTCAATACGGAAGTATATATATTATTCAACAAATGAACTCTTATGCTTATGTTTTCTAAGTTTAGTTACTAATACTTTTATAATCATATATAAAATATATATGATATTAAATAATGTACATAACATCCAGTATGATATTTGAGAAAATCAATATGAAAACATACATTAAGGTTTCTTCAAAGATCATGACCGAGAAAGCAGACAAACATATGTAATACAACTAATTAAAATTATCTCTATATTTAAATTACAAAAAGAAATTAACAAAAAGATTTGTTGGTTGTGGCGAAAATTCCTTTCTCATGAGTTAAATTGTTAGATTAATAATATGAATTATGGAAAAATATCTCAATCAAATAAGAGTTCACTGTCTATTGAAGAATAATGTCTAGACGGTGACCATACAATTATTTAGATTTATAATTTATGAGACTCATGTATATATTTAAAAAAAATTACAAACTTTATAATATTATATTACTTTTATAAGAATATAAAAACTTTTATATGTGTTCAACTCATTGTTATTTTTATTAAAACAAAGTATACACTTATAAATTGCCTATTCACAATTTTATATGGTGTAAATTTATAAGAGTGAGGCTATGGTGCTATGCATAGCACCAATGGCTAGTGTACTACAGCTCAATATGGTACTTTTTAAAATCCTAACGGTCGATCCGAACCGTTCAATGTGATATCCATATGAATATGTACTTGCAAACTAAATTTTATATTTTTTCGAATTTTTTTACTATTTTTTTAGATAGGTAGAAAAATCAGTGTTTTTTGAAAATTCTGGACCATTAAAATTCTACCTATCTAAAAAAATAGTAAAAAAATTCGAAAAAATATAAAATTTAGTTTGCAAGTACATATTCATATGATTATCACATTGAACGGTTCGGATCGACCGTTAGGATTTTAAAAAGTACCATATTGAGCCGTAGTACACTAGTCATCCGTGCTATGCATAGCACCATAGCCTCACTCAATTTATAATATGAAAGACATCCCCACTTGTAACCACTAATGTTATTCAAATTTTCAAAAAAATTGAGGAAACTTACTACCACTAATTTTAGGCTGCTTTTTGAAAGAAAAAAAATAAGCAAGAAAAAGTAGTTGATATCATACTGCAATGAACAAAAAGGAAATAAACTAACAGTTAAAAGTGTTTAATGACTGAACAATCAATTTTATTGACCAATATTGTAGTTCGTTCCAATATTTTTTTGTTGCAACTATAAATTCACAGAAATTAATGTCTTTGTAGGTTTTATATTATACCAAACAATTGCAAAACTAGCTTCTCATGTCAAACTACTTTTGTAGCTATCAATTCAGAGAAACATGTTTTTATTATTATTTTCTTTTCTTTTCCGAGATCTAAGCGTAAGTTTAAGTCTTTAATTTAATGCTTTATTTCTAGTTTTACATAAATGGACCTAAAGAATTCTCATTTCGGTTCCCTACAAAAATATGACCACATTAAATAAAGAAAGGGATAACTTATTGACAAATATTTATTTTAATAATTTTAACAATTTTAAATATTTAAATTCAAAATTTGATATTATGCAAATATCAAATGGGGAGTAGCGGGTACCAGGCAATGAGCCAAACTTTTAAGTTATGGAGATTAATTATATAAATTTTTCATGCTACGAATGAGGATAAATTTTATACTACTCTTAACATTTTACTCGAAATTATATTAAAAAAAATAAGATACAAGTACAAAAAATTTGTAAAAATAAATAGAGTCAATGGATACTCATTCCTTGAAAGTAGCTCTGCCATTTGGCAGGTACTAAAAATGATAGTGTATACGAAAGAAAAGCTACAACATTCGAGTCACACGAGTGGAGAAATGCCGTGCAACGAGCGGAATATGGCCTAGGAATTTTGATTAGTCTCTTATATGAATAGCTCCTCATCATAACCTAACACTTCAACCATAACCGAATCTACATTGATGGTAGAGTTGCTTAGCTACTTTTATAATTTTAAATTTTTAATTATGTACGTATGTTGACATTTAATTAAATTTTTTTTTAGAAGTATTTATATGAATCAGATTTATTCATAAAATGCTAAATATGTTATTGTAGTTTAGTAGTTAAAATTTCACTTTACATGATTTTCAAGATTTAAATTTAAATTCCAACTCGTGGACTTTTTATAAGTTATTTTATGTATTTATTTTTCATTATTTTGATATGTTGACTTTGTACTAAGAGAATTTTAAATTTGAAATTTTTTGCATGTACACGCATCACTCATGAAGTAGATGAGTTTCAAAGGTTTGAATTCATCGTTTGAAGCTAATTCAATAGATTTTTGGTGTTTGCTCACCAAACCCTCTTAGTAAGCACAATATACACTAACTTTGCTCTATATATATATATATATAGCCCTAATTAATGCCCTAAGTGTTTGGCAACCATGGCTTAGAGCTCCTTAGTGCTTCTTAGTGCTCTAAGGAGTCTTAAGCTCACCGAACATGTGCTCCTTTATCAAGCTTAATGCTACCTCCTTAGTGCTCTTAGCTATAGTTTCACATGGTTTAAGTATTTTGCCAAGCTTAAAGCTTTCTTAAGAAAATTACTTTTCAACTTTATTGCCGAACGGGTGCTCTTTAGTGCAGCTTAAAATTTAAGCTTTCATATGGTTGCCGAACACTACCATAGAGCTTTTATTGATAACCAAATTGTGCACATCCAAGCATTTATATGTACTAGTAACTATTACAATAGTCAATAAAGTATACGAGTCCCGAACTAATTCCCAATCGTCCACTCAATATCTCCCAAAGGCCCAAAGACTGATAATAATAGCACCAATTCATTTGTTCTGATTAATCTCTTGTAATGGGGCACAATTCGTAAAAAGGTTCAGATTGAGGGTGGATTTTTATTCAGTGTAACATTATGGGCTTTACTAAGAAAAAGAAAAATCCTATTTATTCTAGAAAATTAAAAGATGAACTCCCTTTGTAATCATGACATTTGAGTCGATGCATTGCAACGATGATGTGAACACATTTTACAGTCATACATGTTTAGGTGGAAAATACAAATGTCATGATAATTGAATGAATATATTGTGCTGGCTTATTTGTTTATATGAATCTCTCTAAGCCAATGGTTCTTATATAAATATGGAAATATATTGTTCAACAAATAAAATCTTATGTCTATGTTTCTTAAGTTATTTAGTTACCAACACTTTTATAATCATATATAAAATATATGACATTAAAGAATAAACATAATGATCAAGTATGATATTTGAGAAAACTAATATTAAAACACACATTAACGTATTCAAAACGATCATGATAGATTACTGAGGAGATAAATTTACAAATTTATACAATTTTATTTTTCATTGAGCAAACACTGAGAAAAATTTATACATTTTTCTTTTTAATTGAGCAAATACTGACACTGTTTTTTTTCTGACTATAATATTACATACGAAAAAAAAAACATGTTGAAATTAATTCTATTTTTGTTTTACACAAAAATTGGAAAATAAATGTGTTGGTTGTTTCAAAAATTTATTATGCAAGGTAGATATGCGATTTAATGATTTGGTTGATTTAAAAACACAAAAAATATCACTGTATCATTTTAAATAATCTAAAAATTTATTTAAACAATTTTGATTTAAAATTTAAAAATGTATCATAAAAATAGAAAATTGTACAATATTATTTTCATTTGATAGAAAATCTAAAAATATAGGTAGTCTTGATTTAGAATTAAAAAAGAAAAAAAATATAACGATACACTTATGTACTTGATACCCAATTTATTATGTACAAATATATAACTCCTTGATGATATGAACAAATTTATAAGCTAAAAAATATCTTTATCACAAATACTGTCGAACAGTCCGAATCTAAATTCAAAATTTGAGTAAAGATTCCGACCCCTGATAACACGAGTGTTGTAAACAACAAAACTAGCTACCTACTGAGTGATAATGATACATGGTCACTATCATTTCTGACGTCCAATTCGAATGAAACAAATCAAATTTGTTGCTATTTGGAGGGAGCCATTAAACATGATCTCCGTATGAAAATGTACTTGGAGACCAAGTTCTATATATATATATATTTTTTATTAATTACTATTTTTTAAATAGGTAGAAAATCACTAAATCATGTAAAATTTGATCTATAATTAAGTACATTTTCATATGGAGATTATGTTTAATGGTTCAGATAAACTGTTTGAATTTTGAATATAGAGATATAAATCTATAGCACAGACCAATATATGCTATGGATACCATAGTCTCACTCTATAAAATTAATTAAAAGTGTTTCCATATATAATAACTGCTATGACAAAACAATCATCTTTGATAAAATCCTGGAAAGAAAGTGCTGATCTAATCAACTCATTCAGTCCCAAAACACCAGCTATTAGTTACTATTAATCCTCTTCTCCAATTTGTTTCCAAACCTGCTTGTCTGCCTTCCTAGGATAAATATATTGACAGAAGTGATTTGACTTCATACAGCACACGAATAATTAAATCAAAATGACAATGTATAAGACTGATGCGCCACATAAAGTGAAATCAGCTCTGTCAGTATCTTACACGCCTTTGTACTCCATATCTCACTCCCTCTCCTCCCAACTCTCACATCTTCTCTCTCCAATCCATGTCGACTATCTTGTTAGACTTGGCGCGCAACACTGAGTTCACGGATTGGTTGATATCTACTCAGAGAAAACTCCATCAATGGCCCTTTTCAGGAAGTGAAAACGAGCGAGTTTATCCAATTATCCGGTCCGAACTAGACCGACTAGGGATTGAGTACATGTGACTTGTTGCTCAGACCGGTCTGGTGGCGACTATCGGTACTTTGAGTACACATAGGGCTGGATAATTTTAGATTCAGGTCAATTTTTCTGCTCATTTTGGGTTGGGTTTAATTGTATCTTGGTGCTTTTTAGATAGGATCTCGATAGCGCGCCCTTCGGTTAACCGAGTTTTAGGTAAACTTATATATTCGGAGTTTGTACTCACTACTCAGGTCATTCTGTACACATTATCAAAAGACAAATAAACAAAAATGCATACTGATTTGAAGAAATAGAGATTTAATCCTTTTGGTTCACGTTGAGTTCTTTGTATTTCGGGTTGTCTTAATTTATTGGATTACTTGAGTTCTGGTTGGTTATATCTAATTTTTAATAATCACCTAATCTTCCATGACATGTATTTTTTGGCTTCATTAGGTATCCCAAATCAGATTTGACAGAGGCCACATCTGAAGAGGTGCATCTCTCCACTTATTCTTGATCATAATTCTCTATTTTATATCAATTTTTCAATTTGTTTCCTTCTTAATTATTCAAATTGATTTCAATTTCTTTTCTTTCAATTGAATTTCGAAGTTTTTTCTCTACTACCTAAGAAAAATCATAAATAATATTTCCCTGGATTTTTGTTCTACCAAAAGTCTAATATATCAAAGGGAATATTAGCATGGTCATATAGCATGATTTCAACTTAATTACAAATATTTTCTACTAATAAGATTTGACTTTAGAACTAATAAACAAAAAAAAACAAACAAATGATATACATAGGACTTTTAGAAGACAATTTTAATTAGAAGGTTGCAATTAAAACACCCACAAAAATGTTATCAGTTTTATGAAGTAAATTTAATTTCTTTTCTTTAAAGTAAATGATCATGATAACTGTATGGTGCTAAATTGGTATATATTCATTAAAAGGGTAATTCATCATATCCGAGTTTTCTACAAGGGCTCTTTTCGTAACACCACGGTGGCGGTAAAGAAGTTGAATTTAGAGAGCTTACATATCAGAGTTTCAGCAAATAATTTCATAAAGAGGTAACAAATTATGTTAAAGATAGTAATACTACATTAATTTTGCTACAACTCATAACATTTAAGGCGGAAATGCATGTACTAATGGAAGCCTAATTAAGGGGTCAACCAAGCCAAATTATAGTCCATGATATTTTATTCATCATTTTAATTCTCATCAGTTGTGCCAGTACCCAATTTATTATCTTTATTATTATATGAACACTATTTCTTAAAAATAAATTCGAAGTTCTCAAAATCAAATTATGTTTTTTTTTTACAGGTTGCTATTCTCAAAAGAGTTAGACATCCAAACATTTTCAATCTAATAGGATCATGCTCAGAAATCTCGACACTCGTCTATGAATTCTTGCCTAATGGAAGCCTTGAGAACCGGTTGTCCTACGCAGATTACACCTAATCTCTGACATGGCAATCCCGGACTCACATCATCAGTGAGATTTGCTTAGGTCTCGTATTTCTTTACTCAAATAAACCACACTTTGTGATCCACAGCGACCTAAAGTCAGAAAATATTTTTCTTGATACGAACTTCATTGATTGTCTGAAAATATAGTTGTCTATAGTTGACAAATCTATCGGGAATTAAACTTTAATATATATTACACTTATTGATTATAATTATGAAAATATAATTTTTTTCATTTATTATCTGTGTTTAATTTTCTCTAATCTCTTAACAAAATTAGAATTCAGAATTTATTTATTAATAAATAGTATTGAAATTATGTTTAAAGAACTTTTTTGTTGTTGTCTTTCTTTTATGTGTCTAACAAAACTACTATAAGTTTCTTTATTTGGAGACTTTTTTTACTTGGTTTAAAAGATGAGCCCAAGATTTATATTATATAATTGTTCGATCTATTAAAATTGATCATCTTTTATACTCGTGGATGGTTTCCTTTTCACTAACACCTTATCAATCTATGAAATGACAAAAATGTGATAGAAGCATGCATCTCAAATGATGGCACTCCATACAAAACAATAAAGAAAATAATATTTCTTTTAAGAATGTGCAGCTGCAGTACTAATTCATTTGAATTAATTATTTTTTTAATTACATGTAAGGAATTATATTAAATTCATATAAATAAAATAATTTAAATTAGAGCATAAATCATTTAATTAATTTCGTTTAGTGTCTATAGTTAAATAAATCGCATTAATTAATAATGTACAAAGTAAACGATCAAATTAATGCTAGAAGTACTAATATTGAATGATAAAAAAGATATATATCACCAAATGCCTAACTATATCGAATTCATGACAAGTATCATACATGCTTATAGTTTGTTATTAATGTGTCCTTATAATGAATTATCATTGATAATAATAATAAAGTTATCAAATCATATCAAACCACAATAGTCAATAGGGCAGTTGGAGGTTGATGTGAAGAGTAGTTTGATGGTCATTTTAAACACGATAATGCATTACTAGTATCGTGTATGTGCGTTGCAACGGAATATATTATAAGAAAACAAAAACAATCTCATATAAAATGACATATTTTCAAAAAATAATTTAGGGTAAATAACAAATAACATATTAAATGACATCTACACATAAATAACATTTCTGAAATAATGTATTTGTTTTTTTTCATCTTTTTGACATATTTTCATAAAAAAATTGACATATGAAATCACAAATAACATTCCATAAATGATATGAAAGATAGAAAGAAATGAAAACATTACCAATAAACAAATTGAAAGCTTAAAAATTGGAATTGCTGAAAAATTAATAATATAATAATCACCATAAACATATCAATTCGATCATTTCTCATTTGATAACGATAGAAAAGGAAGATAAAATCTTCAAATTCCATACTTAATGAGGTCGAGAAATTGTTTACTTTGAACATTTATGTTTCCAAATTAACTTAAATTTTGAGTTTGAATTCGGACTGTCCAATTAAAATTCGAATCAATTCAGCTCAGGTTAAAATTCACACATAGTTCCTTCAATAATAAGATATCATCTTTCCTTGTGTCTCAACACAAATTTCTAAGTGCTCTATTTAAACATGCCTGAATTCCATATCCACCTCGGCTGCCAGCTAATCATATGCGGTGCGAATATGGAGGGTGAGCACTAGTATTGACACCGATGACAATGTACAATATCCTATTTATTCTATAAAATTAAAAGATGATCTTGCGAGGTGATCATGGCCTTTGGATCAAGGTATTGCAATAATTACCGAGATTTTTATATATAAGAAAATAAATAAATAAAATATTAAAAATGAGAAATGGTTGAACGGAATTTGAAAAATGGGAAGGCAGGTATAGAGAAATTATATTATCTGACCTCTGTCAATTAATCGCTAAAACTGCACCACTCTGTAATATTTTTGTATAGAGAAATTATATTATCTGGAAACTAGACTTTCATACCTTTATTTTGATATAAAGAACACAAAAATTCATGTAGCCATTTTCTCTAAAATAAATTTTGAATCTGATCAAAATTATTGGATTTCTGACTGACACTACTACAAAAAAAGAGATTGCACACGGACATAAATGGAAGAGCTACACGGATTTCCTACCGTGTTTAAATCGAGGGTGTACGAATAGGTCAATAACTACACACGGACATTTGCCCGTGTGCAATTATAACGATTTCTACACGGATTACTTTATAAACAGCCGTGTACAAAGACCTGCCTGTGTCGCTCTCCATGTTACCGAGCTACACGGATATTACCTAAATAACCGTGTACAATTCTTTTTATACACGGACATTTAACTAAATATCCGTGTAGCTCTCCTCTTTCTACACGGACATTTAACTAAATATCCGTGTAGCTCTCCTCTTTCTACACGGATTTTTAACTAAATATCCGTGTAGCTCTTTGAACTATCATACACGGACTTTAGTTAAATATCCGTGTAGAATTAACTAAATTTTTTTTTTGTATTCGCGCGCGATTATTTTTGAAATTACTCTTCTTACACGGATTTTTGTTAAATATCCGTGTAGGATTGTCTTATAATTTTTTTTTGTTTTTTTTTTTTGGCTAGCCTCCTGTTTTGCTAGCCAGTATTTAAATTTTTCAGATAGCAATTTAAAATTCATGTACATGAAATTATACAAAATTATACAAATTCATATTTAGCATTACAAAATTATACAAAATTACACAAATCCATATTTATCATTACAAAATTCTAACCGAAACCATAAAAGCATAAAATTCTAATATCAACATATATAACAAAAAAACATAAAGCATGAAAGCATCAACATATATAACAAATGAAAGGATAAAAGCATCAACATATATAGACATTGCTTTTTGTACATATACAATCTCATGTGATCCACATATAACATATACTCCTCAAGATCCAATACAATGCTTGTAGATCAAGTTATGTCCTTACCACCTAGTAACCATGTGATGGAGGTTTGGCCCAATTTCGCCAAGTTGGGCTCATGTTGCCAAAACGCTTGGTTATGATCTAGTTTGGACAAGAATTTCATACAAACTAAGGCGTATTAGATCCAACATATCAAAAAGAAGAAAGCACATGTGATCCATGACATGATGCCTCTTTGTTAAAGGTCTCCAACATATTGCATCTCCAATAAAAAATACATTTTTATCAACATATATGTGCATGCATGCATAATAGAGAATAAAAATTCTCCTTTAAATTCAATTTTTTTTCAAACGTGACAGAAATATAGAGAGGAGAAAATAAAAACTAACCTTAGAAATATAGAGAGGAGAAAATAAATATATATATATATACTAACCTTAGAAATATAGAGAGGAGAAAATAAAAACTTCAAAGATCTCTGATCCCAGTTGCTAGCCTTTGCAGAAATCAGATCAACATTCAATACAGAGAGAGCAAGAGAGAGACAGTATAAAAAACTTGATCAAAACGGCGCTGGAAGGAGAAGGCCTTTTATACTAATTAAAACCCTACACAGCCTTTTATACACGGATTTATACTTATTAATCCGTGTAGCTCTCCAAATAATCATACACGGCTATTTATAATAAAATCCGTGTACATTTCTACCATTTCTACACGGATATATTATCAAAAATCCGTGTATATATTCCTACACGGATATTTAACAAAAATCCGTGTAGCTCTCTCAATTTTTTCCACACGGTCTTCTTTGCACACGGATTTTTGATCCCTAATAAACCGTGTAGCTCTCTCAAACAATTCTACACTGATTCTTAACTAAATGTCCGTGTATAATTCTCGCAGATTTTTTGGGCTTTCAAAAATTCATATTTGGTACACGGTTTTTATAGAAGATAGGGAAAACCGTGTACAATGTGCAGTGTAGAATTACCATTTTTGTAGTAGTGTGAACATAGCAGAAAAAAAAAATTGAATTCCATTTTGAGCTGGATCATGGCATGGCGTCCCTGCGGGACGCCATGCCGCATACCTGCCTTCCCATTTTGCAAATTCTGTTCAACCATTTCTCATTTTTAATATTTTATTTATTTATTTTCTTATATATAAAAATCTCGGCAATAATTATGTCAAAACATTTTGTAGTCATCAAAACTTCATGTATAGGTGAACAATACAAATATCATGTTGATGTTTGAATGCATATGTTGTGTTGGCTTATTTATATGAATCTTCCAAGGCCAATAATTCTTACATAAAAATAGAAACATATTGTTCAACAAATAAACTCTTATGATTATGTCTTTTGAAATTATTTTGTTACTAGCACTTTTATAATTAGATATGAATTCTATAACATTAAACAATGCACATAATGTATGATATTTGAGAAAACTAATATGAAAATGTAAATTAACATATTCAAAGGATTAGACAAACATATCAAGTTATTTCACAGAGCAACTTTATTACTATTTTTTTTTTGTTTAATACAAGATTATAGACGGATTAAAAATTAATCAATAGCGGTGAAATTATATGGGTAATTCCCATCAACAAAACATTGGTGATGGGAAGGTCAATGTTTTGCTGACTCGCTATGACCTGATGATAAAAGACAATAAGGTTTTAAGCAAGTTTTGTTGGTATTATCTAATCGTTTATGAAAGATCAATGGATGTTGATTTGACTATAGATTTTTTTTGTTCAAAATTTGATTTATTAGAGAGAAGAATTAATTCAAAATTGACTTCTGAAAAAAGTTTGTCTGGTTCAATTAGGCTTTCATACTTTTAAAAACCATAATGGAGTGTGTTGTTTTATATGTTAGTTGCAACCTAAACGTATTAGTCATCCAACAATTAATTGGTAGTGACAACCATTTCAACTCAACATCTCTTGAAAGTTTTCTTTAACATTAAATAAGAAAACAATTTTTAAAATACCAACTTAAGTGATACTTCATCATTTTTGGTTGGTTTAAGAAATCTTTTAACATTATTAAAATACAAACTTCATATTTTGTTTTTATTAAGTGGAAAAAGTTGATAATTTGAGTAAACAATGAAGTTAACATTAAATTGGATTTTGAATCCATTTATATAATCCGACCATGAAATCTTAAATGTTACTTTTCAAGTATTAATTTAATTAGCTAGCCCATTCAATCTGTCTATCGTCGGTGTTTTAATTAGCATACTCATCTAGTTTAATTTGTGATATATGTTATTATTTTTAGAGTTCATAAACTTTGACTAATTTTATGTTTATTACTAAAAAAAACTTTGACTAATTGCCAACACAATTAGATTTTTATATTCAGAGCTAGTCTCGGTTTTTCTTTTTCTTTTCAAATATAAAAAATTGCTTGCGAAGTACAGACAAAAGAACTTAAATAATAAATTCCCTAAACTCTAGCTTAGTAAATATTTAAATTAAGTAAAGAAGGTGCGTATCAAATTTGATAGCATTTATCTGTAAAGAATATAAATAATAACTTGGATTAGTCCCTTTCCCTTCTACGCACACAAACCGGCCCTCTCTCTTTCTGGAGTGACATTCCCTTTCTACGCTAAAACCTATCGTTCTCTTCCATTTTGTTGAAACTTTCTCCTCGTCATGTAGAGTACAGATTGCTACTAAAAGGAAATTGTGAACAAACATATTCATTGATTTTGTAACATGCAGGTAAGCTCTGTTATAATATTGTATCATTTTTGGAGTTGCTTTTTTTTTTTTTCTATTTTTCTTGAAGTCTATTTGGAATATTTGTTTTTAATCTCTTATATTGGATATAAAGGAGAACATGTCTAATGAGAGAAAGAGAGGTGCTAAGTTAATCCTTGAATAATTATAATTTTAAGAATATTAAATATAATTAATCTGAGTTTGAGTATATTTGATGTATACTAAAGTTATATTTGGTAAATACGTGAGTTATTTGATTTTTAGTAGATAAATATGTAATTATAAAAAAATTTGAATGATACATACGTAATTTCACATTTATGGTATATATAAAATGAGGAGGGATCAAATAACACCCTTTTTTGGTGACATCGAATGACACCTTATATTTTCAAAGTCCAAATAGTCGATCTAAACTGTTCAATATGATGGATATATTAAAATGTGCTTGTAGATCAAATTTTACATTTTTTTGAATTTTTTTACTATTTATTAAGATGGGTACAAAAATTCAATGGTCTGAAAACATCAATTTTGGAAAATACTTAATAAATAGTAAAAAAATTAAAAAAAATGTAAAATTTGATTTGCAAGAACTTTTTAATATATCCATCATATTGAACGGTTTGGATCGACTGTTTGGACTTTGAAAACTTTAAAAATGCACGATGTCATCCGATGTCACCAAAAAAGAATGTCATCCGATCCCTCCTCAAATAAAATTATCCCTAAAAACTTAATTTATTCTAGAAAATTAAAAGATATGGCGGGGTGATCATGACCTTTGATCATGGTATTACAATAATTATGTGAAAGTCTTTAGTAGTCATCAAAACTACATGTTTTGTACATGTTTAATTAGATGGACGATACATATATCATGATGATTGCATGAATATGTTGTGTTGGCTTATTTATATAAATCTCCCAAAGCCAATCATTTTTACATAAATATATAAATATATTGTTCAACGGACAAACTCTTATATTTATGTCTTTGTAAGTTATTTAGTTACTAGCATTTTTATAATCAGATGTGAAATATATGACATTAAAGAATGCATGTAAGTAATGATCAACTATGATATTTGAGAAAACTAATGTAAACATGTAAATTAACATTTATTGAAGGAGAAGACAAATTACAAGATTACAGACCACGATATATTTATAGAGTATAATTGTATTTGGGGTAGAGAAAGAACAGTTCTTTGTAAAATTTAATTTTTTTTATCAAATCCTGATAGCATCTATCAATGAAATTTAAAAAAAAAATCATGAACAAGATAAAACTTAATGACAACGGTGAAACTAATTTCATTTTTATTTTACAAAAAAAATTTAAAAAATATATATTAGAAGTTTTGAAAATTCTCTTTTTTACAAGTTTCTAGATACACGGAATTGATTTGTATTGTTATGTTTTGTTAATTAATTTGTAAATGTTAGATGTTGTTTCGTAAATAGTTATAAATCGGTGGGATATCTGGGGCGTTTGTAATTTTGATTTTAATAAGTTCGATATTGTATGGAAAATTTTATTAATTTGGGTCCGAGAGGCTCAAAATTCTCCAACTTAAATAGATGTAGGACATTATATTTTTATTTATGAAAAGTTCTATACTTCCAAAATAATTTATTTAATGCATTGTTTGTAAAAATATTCAAATGATGTCTTGACACTATAATTACTGAGGTGCTAAATCATTTTAAAATTATATCACTTGTGCACTAGGAAAAAAGTAATGTTAAAATCATATCAATTACAACTTACTAAGGTATTGTTCATAAAAAAAACCTTGATGCATAATAGCAAGCAGGACATGTTTTACAAGAGGTTACAAGAGACTTTACTGTCTTTTTTTGAACGAAATCTGTATTTTTTTTTTTCGAATGAACAGAATCATTACACATTTCTAAAGCTGGTATTATTTTAGATGAGATAATTAAATGAGCCGTTATCAATCTACTTTTGTCTTTTATTAATTAAAGTGTAAATGATCTCGTTAGAGTTCACTAAACATTGTTTTTTGTCACGAATTGGTTATTCCAGTTTGATTTGTTCCCCTATAGCCAATCAAGTCACTCTTTAATATTTCCATTCAAAAAATTAACATAATATGCTCATTTCATCTAAAATATTTTTGGAATATGCTCATCTTATCTAAAATATTAACGGAAAAATTATATTTTATTAATTTTTTGAATGGAAAAGTTATAAAGTGAATTGTTTGGAACAAATGAAAAGTTTAGTGGTTATAGAGGGACAAGTCAAACTTGAGTGACAAATTCGTGACAAATCAAACTTAAGTGACCAATTCGTGACAAAGAGCAAAGTTTAATGACGTCCGGCGAAATTTAATTCCTCTGGCTTGGTCCGACGTCCTTAGTCCCCTTTCTTCTATAATAACTTAATATAACATGATCTTTTGAGATAGAACAAGTAACCGGAAAAAAAAAATAATAGTGTTATTCTGTTGGAAATATTGTTCCAACATATATAAAAAGTTTATTCCAATAATTTTGATCTATTGCTGCAAAATAAATTTGGATTCGCTTTATCAGATATATATCTTATTTCACATGTATGTTTCGATCTTTTACGACAGTTGAACTTCTACGACAATTTTGACGCAACAATCAGATATTTGACAATAAAGTACAGCAACAAAATCTTCATATCACTGTTAGACATCCAAATGAACGACTTTCATGGGCTTTGTATTCTTTAGTTTAAAAAAAAAAACAAGCATATGACACTTAATACAGTGGAAAAGTAAGCTGTACCGAAAGCAATTACACAGTGGAAAAACAAGTTAATAATAATATATAATCATTTCCACATAGCTTGATTCAATAAATGGTAGCAACCTAAAATCCATAATTATCATGAAAAAAATAATATTGAATCCATCCATATTGGAATATTCTTTTTATAGATTATAACTAACTAGTAGATTTACTTATTGACAAATCTTCAGAAAGGATGATAATCTTTTAGAATACAAAACTTAGATGTCCTTCAAAATTGATGGACAAATCCTCAGCAAATTGTGAAATTTATCAGTCTGTGCCACATCTTTAAAAACTTCAGGTATACTCATAAATTTGAGGCACTCTGCTTTGAGTTGACTGCAATTGTGTTGCTCGGCCAAAATTAATGTAGTCACAGGCTCACAGCATTGTTCACACAGAGATTCTTGCACAGTAAATCTTCACATATCAACCTCAACCTCTCCAACTGGTACCTATCTTTCATGTATTTATTGGTCAAATTAAAATTGGTAAAAAGTATAATAAAAGAGAAAATTAAAAAAAATCTTATACATACCTATCTGCCGCTACAAGCAAATGCTGAGCCATCAACATCATATCTTTCTTTTCACATTCATCATCACTAGTCCCCTCAAAATCGGGTAGTGAATCAGAATATATGAAGTAAAGCATAGATTTAAAAACCGATGCTTCAATATCTTCAACTGTTATGGTGTCTGTCCATTTCTCTTTCATACAACCGAAAAGCTCGGCATTGAAGACAGCTGATCTTTCTGCAAGCACACATCGATGAGCTTTAATTCTCTCTCCATTCACTACAAATGTAACATCCGTCCCCTTTCCGCTCTCTAGTAGGTTAACCCAATTTTGGATCAAATTCGACGCTGGAACAATGATGCCATAAGAGTTGGTTGCTTTAAGCTTAGTTCCTTTAATAACAGTAACGACACACTTCACTGTGAAAGCATCATCTTTGAGATATTCTGATGCCTCAAATTCAGTTCTCTTTGCAAACTGAGCATAACCTAATCTATGACCTTTTGAAGACCAAGTACAAGCTAATTCGGATGCAATTCTAAACTTAGAGCAGTCACCATTCGGTTGAAGTATGGCGAAACTTATTCGCGCCTTCACATCAGTACCTTCACTTCCAAGTCGAAGGGAAATGGATATAAAATCTTGATCATTCTTGGTTAATCCATCAGGACAGAATACAATTATCCAGTTATATCCACCGACAGTAAAAATATCAGAATCAATGGTTTTTCCTATGCCAATTCCTTTTATCAGGGAATATCCATAAATCTTCAACAGATGTGATCCAGTTATGGTTTCTGTTCGAATTGCTGAGGCTGTTTGAAGGTTTTGATAACTAATAGCTTGATCGGATGAACCCATTTGGATATATCTATCTTCCTTAGATATTGTAGGTTTAGAGAGCACAGATTATAATTATTTTGTTGTTATATAGGATTTTGATTCAGAGAATAATTAATATTGCCCACTAAAAGATCACCTACGAAATTAAGACAGGCAGTGTGAACAAATTAATTGAATTGAAGGGGATGTATCCGTATAGAGAAGAGAAACGAATCATGCATGGAAATTGAATCGTCAGACTGTTTATTTCCTTTAATTATGCATCCCAATTGTATTTTGAAAAGGCAAATTGCTTTTATTGGGTAGAAAACTGTCCCTTCAGTATCTTCAGTCCACTAACATAATTTAACATACAATTAATACCTGTACTTTGTACTCTACAAATTTTGGAACATGCAATTCAATAATTTTCTAATAATAATTTCTAAATTGGTTATTGTCTTGAGTAGATTCAAGTGAACAATTACAACTTTGAAATTTGTTAAAAGGCCAGGAGACGATGCTGTCGTAAGTGATCTAAGATAATACGATGTTTTATTAATAATTACATTTTTTTTTCTCACTCTATGATGCACAACTCTAAAAATAGTAAAGACATTTAATTTCATATAGACACGAAAACTTACGAAATAGGATTTTTTTTGTTTTGTTTTGTGAATAGAACTTAATCCATGAATAGTTGAAGTGTGACATTGAAATAAGAACTTGGTTATGCAATAAGAGATTCAATAACATGCTAAAGGGAATGCACAAAAAAAAAGCAAAATTAAATTTCAGCACAGTATTGTATTCATGACAGCGAATAATTTTAAAACTATTGTTTTTCTTTTTGAGGGTTAGTGGAAAATTCCACTAAAATATATTGATATAAAAAAAAAATGTACACAGGCATTACAAGGACCAATTGATCTCCGTAACCATTAGATAAATAATTACATCGTAATTCAGATACTAAAAAGCTCAGCTAATAAAGTTAAAAAAAGCCCCTATATAATGTCCAAGCCCCCCCTTTCTCTATTGCACCTAACTAAATAACAATATTAAGATTGGAATCATGGACTCATACAACTTAAAATTAAATTGGAATCATGGACTCATAAACTAGACAAATTTCTGTAGGGACATAATGGTAATTTGGTCAACAGATTGTTTCATCCATTACATTATATTTAGAAGTTTGCTTGCCAATATTAAGACCAATATGAGTCCTATAAATATGAAAGGTGTAATATGTTAATGATGAATTATACAAAACATAAAGTTAAAATGGGATTATAACTAATTTCGCTTAATTAAATATATCTAGAGAAGGTGGGAAAGATCAACAGTTTAATGTGAACCGTGATTAATCAATCTGAAAAGATTTCTCAATTACCCCTACAATATGTAATCCTAGAAACTTTGTAATTCATGCAGATTTTGATTGGATGGTCCAGATCTAAACAGAAATATTATGTTACCTTAGGTGATATAATTATTAAATTCCTTTTGATGTCCTTCGTTTGTTTATGAATTCAGATCTCCCAAAGTAACTTAAATTTTGAATTAATCTGAACCGTTCGATAAAAATCCACATGCATATCAAAGAAACTTTGTGAATTTTAACTTAGATCGAATTGGTTCGGATTCTAATAAGATGTTCCGAATTCAAACTCAAAATTTAAGTTTTTTTTAAGGTCAGCAAAAGCTGACATTTTGATTGATAAAAGAAATATTTACAAACAAAATTTAAGTTAGTTTGAGGGATCCAGACCCCTTCATTTATTAGGAAACTACAAACAAATAGGCAGCTGAAAAATTAATGATATAATAATCACCATAAACATATCAAAAGGAGAGAAATAAATATTTCTTTCAACATTCATACTTTGTTAAATCATTCATACATTTCGGTAGTAGAAAATATAAAACATTGTAAATTCCAACAATTATTATCATTAACAAAATAAGAGTAATTACATTTTTTATAAATTCAGTTATAAGAGAAAAATGATTATCACTGCTCTGGTCTTTATGTAAGAGGTCATGGGTTCGATACCCAGATGGGGGAAATCCATAAACAGGGGTATTAAATAGTTGGGTGGCTTCACCTCCAACATTTACTCAAAAAATGATTATCACACCGCTCTAGACCTAAATACCCTTCAATAAGATATGTTCGTTATGTGTCAGCACAAATATTTAAGCGACTCTATGAATCTAAACATGCCTAAATTCCTTATCCGACTTGGCTTCCAGCTTATTATATGTGGTGCGACCATAGAGGGTTAGCACTCGTATTGACAGTACGTGTGATGACAGGGTACAATATAATAAATAAAAAATTAAAAGATCATGACCTTTGGATCAATGCATTGTAATAATTATGTGAAAGCATTTTGTAGTCATCAAAACTTCATCTTTATACATATCTAAGGGAACAATACAAATGTCATGATGATTGAATGAATATATTGTGCTAGCTTATTTATAAAATTTCACATAGCCAAAGATTTTTATATAAAATATGGAAATATAATGTTCAACAAATAAGCTCTTATATTTATGTTCCTAAATTATTTAGTTACTAACACTTTTATAATCATAAATAAAATATATGACATTAAATAATGCACATAATGATCAAGTATGATATTTGAGAAAACCAATATTAAAACGTACATTAACATATTATCAAATATTAGGATTGATTGCGGAGACAAATATATGTTCTTTTTCATGGATCAATGTTTTTTTTTTGTTTATCACAAGATCATAAACAGGTCATGAAAATATTTCAATTGTTGTTTTTCAAAAATAAACTACAAAATATATATATGGTGGTCGTTGTAAATATTTTTTGTTTGATAGTACCAAAAAAGAACAAGAAAAAATAATAAAAGCATCTACAATTAAAAAAATATTCGAATTTCTAATCTGATACTGCAAGTTCTATTTCAATTTCACAGATGTACAACAGCTTTTAAATTACAAAGATTTCTTAATAAGAAATCACTTTCTAAAAGTCACGTTAGCGCACATATTCTAACCATTTAAATATTATCCCAAGAGAAGAGATTACTTAATAATGATTTATTTAATATTTTTTTCAATATATTCTCAACTTAATTCAAATAAGATTGCGAAACTAACATAAATTTACATGTATGTTGTTTATAAATGGATATACAAATAGTTCAAAAATCAAAATTCATACAATTTAAGTATTATTAGATGAGGTACCGATACAAAAAAATACTATTAATTTCATATAATTAAAAAATTTAAATCACTTGATTAATATTAAAACATGTACCCATTTGCGTTAATCAACATAGGATGAAAATATAAATAGTTTCTTTTAGAGGGGAGCAAATAAAATTTCTGAAGAGATAGTTAATCCAGACTTATAGATTTCCATAAAAATTAAAAATCCATTGAGGCAACCCTAATTAATGGATCCTCCCCTACTACTTAAATACTAATAGTTTACGTAACAGCTTCAACATGTTTGTAGCTAGTAAAATCCATAGAGAGATATTTTAATTGAAAAGTCAACTTAATTATTGAACTCATTTGCGTTTTATAACTTGCAGAGATAAAACTTAATTATGCAATTAATACAAAATTACGTGCATTAATTGATAATCCAATTGTAATTATTTTGCGGTTCAACTCTATTTTTTTTTATTACTTTATCAGGCCTAACCGTAGAGTCAGCATCCGTATCTTTCTCAGTATATATAGGATGTACGAAAAGAAACAAAAAAATAAGAAAATTAATTGAAGTGGTTTTTGTTTCTTTTTTAGAAAGAAATCCACATTATAACATCCCATTGAAACTACAAATTCTGATTCATAGCTTCATGTAGAATGAATTTTGAGGGGATTTTATTGAAGACATCCCAGTCATGACCGATTTTGAATATTTTGAATTTTATTTCTTAATGTTGTTTCTGTTATTGATTACAATTCCATAAGATCAGCCGAAATTTAAAATGTTCAATTTCAACTCTAAACTGGATAAAAAAGGAAAATCTAGATCCACGATGCACAGAATTCTATGAAGGTTAAAGAGATAAAAACATCAATGTCCACTTAATTAAACTGAATACAGAAATTATTAGGAACAATCAAGAAGCACAAAATTTTAGGTTAAAGAGAAAAAAGTATTATTTTTCCTTTTGCAGATAAAGATTAAGAGAACATATATCTGATACAAATCAAAATTGAGAACTTTCAGATTGTTTGGTGAGTCTTGATGTGTGCAACACTGAAATAGTGTTGTTATGCGATTATATTCGATCGCTGTAGAAGGTATATGCTTTGTTGGCTAGTGATCTTACTGGTAAATTGGTACATGATAATATGATATTGTCAAGCTGAGTTGAATTGACACTACTACAGAAATAGAGATTGCACACGGACATAAACAGGGGAGCTACACGGATTTCCTACCGTGTGGAGTGTGAGGGTGTATAATCCCTGAATAAATTATACACGGATATTTACCCGTGTGCAATTCCTGAGAGCTACACGGATTATTACATAAACAACCGTGTTCAATTCCTTGCCAGTGGCGCTCTCCAAAGCTGAGGTACACAGATTGTAACATAAACAGCCGTGTAGCTCTCCTCTTTCTACACGGATATTTAATTAAATATCCGTGTAGCTCTCCTCTTTTTACACGGACTTTTAACTAAACATCCGTGTAGCTCTCATCTTTGTACACGGACTTTTAACTAAATATCCGTGTAGCTCTCTGAACTATCATACACGGATTTTAGTTAAATATCTGTGTAGAATTAACTAATTTTTTTTTTTTTGTATTTGTGCATGAATTATTTTATAAATTACTATTCTTATACGGAATTTTGTTAAATATCCGTGTAGGGTTGTCTTATAATTTCTTTTTTAGTTTTTTTTTTTTTGCTAGCCTCTTGTTTTGCTAGCCAGTATTTAAATTTTTCAAGTTATGTCCTTACCACCTAGTAACCATGTGATGGAGGTTTGGCCCAATTTCGCCAAGTTGGGCTCATGTTGCCAAAACGCTTGGTTATGATCTAGTTTGGACAAGAATTTCATACAAACTAAGGCGTATTAGATCCAACATATCAAAAAGAAGAAAGCACATGTGATCCATGACATGATGCCTCTTTGTTAAAGGTCTCCAACATATTGCATCTCCAATAAAAAAATACATTTCATCAACATATATGGGCATGCATGCATAATAGAGAATAAAAATTCTCCTTTAAATTCAAATTTTTTTCGAATTTCAAATGTTTTCTAAATTTCAAATTTTTTTCCAAATGTGGCCGCCCCCACGCTTGGGCTCCCCACTCAGCCGACTTCCCCCCGCTTTTGCGTGGCTGCCCCCATGCTTCGGCTCCCGCTCAGCCGAACTTTCCGCCGTTTTTGCATTATCTTAAGAAATCAAGCATGCATGAATTACACATGACCTAAATAAGCAATAATAAGTAACAGAAAATTAGAGGAAGAAAATGAAAATATATATATGCTAACCTTAGAAAGATAGATAGGAGAAAATAAAAACTTCAAAGATCTCTAATTCCAGCTGCTAGCATTTGCAGAAATCAGATACACATTCAATACAGAGAGAGCGAGAGAGAGACAGTATAAAAGACTTGATCAAAACGGCGCTGGAAGGAGAAGGCCTTTTATACTAATTAAAACCCTACACAGCCTTTTATACACGGATTTATACTTATTAATCCGTGTAGCTCTCCAAATAATCATACACGGCTATTTATAATAAAATCCGTGTACATTTCTACCATTTCTACACGGATATATTATCAAAAATCCGTGTATATATTCCTACACGGATATTTAACAAAAATCCGTGTAGCTCTCTTAATTTTTTCCACACGGTCTTCTTTCCACACGGATTTTTGATCTCTAATAAACCGTGTAGCTCTCTCAAACAATTCTACACTGATTCTTAACTAAATGTCCGCGTATAATTTCTACAGATTTTTTGGGCTTTCAAAAAATCATATTTGGTACACGGTTTTTATATAAAATTGAAAAAACCGTGTACAATGTGCAGTGTAGAATTACCATTTTTGTAGTAGTGTGAAGCTGTTGGCGCTGTCTATAGATTTTGGTGTTGAATTGAAGTTATTAAACAAGTTATTACTTATTAGGTTTGACTGACTGATTACAGCGTATAGTTATTTTCAACAGAGGACATCAAAGTTGTACGTAGCTTATAATTTGTCAACTGGTACGACATTAAATATTGTATACAACTTTAGTTACACAACATTAATAGTCAAATTTGAGCAAAAAATTCACAAAATAACAACTAAATCAATTTTGCATATTATAAAACACTGAAGTTACATTATTATTTGGGGTACATTGAAAGTTCGAAACAACATGATATGATAATGATTGATTTCTTGGATGAAATGCACATTGAAGAGGCACTCAACGTTGAATCGATCAAAATGGTGCAGGTGCAGGTGTTGAAATGTTGCATGATGGCAGTGGGTACCCACAAAGGCATGCATTGTCCGAGAAAACCGCAACATTGAATCGCCACATGTTGCCACCCTGAGGTAACTCCCCACACAGCCTGTTGAATGACAGATTTGGAAAATGCAATGTAGCAGCTGTGGCAAATGACTCCGGCACTTTTCCATATATTTTATTGTGGCTAAGATCAAACCGGTGTATATAATCTGAGAATTCTACTTGACTCAGATCAAACTCAAAGTCATTATTATTTAATTCAATGTTCTCTGCCTTCTTTTGCTTACCGAATAAAAAAGAAGCATCACCACTAAGTCGGTTGTTCCCCAAAACAATTTGTACAAAATCTAACGATCCATAACATTTTGGTGCTTCGCCAGTTAAGTTGTTGTTAGAAAGTACAATAAGTGAGGGAGACGAACCATGAACAAGCCCAGGTGGTATGGAACCTGTGAGGTAATTTGACGAAATGTCAATTTCAGTTAAGTTTGGACACGTCGAGAGAGATGCTGGAATTGTACCAGATAGGTGGTTATGTGGTAGATGGATGCGTTTGATATTGGCATGGTTGTAAAAACTAGGCACGGAGCCGGAGACAGATGTACCTGTTATAAATAAAAGAAGAAGATTGGGAAGTTTAGTAATGCATGAAGGAATGGAACCATAAAGCCCAGGAATTCGATCAAGCATTATGTATTCTATTTCGGTTAAGCTGCAAATGAGCACGGGTTTGGGTTGGCCGCAGAAAATTGGACCCGTGGAACCCGACCCGTTGAACCCGGCTTACCCGTCCAACCCGTGGACCGGGCGGGTTTGGACCAGACCGGAACACTAGTCCGTATCCCATCAGGTACCTCAAACTCTGGGAGGTGTTCAAGTCTAATGAGGGGTTCCAGTGTGTTCATATTGACAGGAGCAGGAATGTTTTGACAGACAAATTAGCAAAGCTAGGAAGAATCTACGGTTGGGATTGTACCGGTTATACTTTTCCATGTTTTGCTGTTTAAAGGTCTGATGAGTTTTGAGGTTTAGGACTAGAGGGATTTCTACTTTATTCAGGTTTTAGTCCTTGTAATTCCAGTGGTTTTTGTATCAGGCCTACGGGCGTTCTAATTAACAAAAAAAAAAAAAAAAAAAAAAAAAAAAAAAAAAAAAAAAAAAAGGTACCGAACCGGGTAAAATTACTCCCAGCCGAGCCAAAAGGAATACTGTGCATATCTAGTTATCTGTTTTGAGATTCATGCCAGATTAAAACTGACGACTCTGATCTCATTCTACACGATCAGGTATTGCACTGGATATGAATTCCAGAATTAAGGTTGTGGTTTGAGCTATTGTATTCTCTTGAGGTCTTTAGGACTATTCTTGATCAATTGATCAATAAGGAACTATAATTATGTTCTACACGATTTTAAATAGATATTAATGATCTAAATAATATAAAAAAAATGATAATTTACTATTTTGAAGAAAAAATGAACATCTACATGACTAACTTATAATTTGTCTTAAAAAGATAATTTTAAATGTCTAATTGACCTAAAGGTCAAAATAAGTGTAATTAGATATATAAATGTCTAGTTGACCTAAAGGTCTTGTATTAATTAATCCATAGTTTTAAAATTTTATTAAGTATTTATTTTTATTATTTTATTATTTACTTGGTCAACAATTTTGATCAATTACCGTTTGCACTTGGTGCCCAATAATTGAAATTTGATCTACAAAATTCTGTTAATTTGAAAGTCATCATTAATCAAGTATCTTATTTGCGGAACGGACTCTGTTGCTTTTTCGATCCCAACCATTCAAATTTGTTGAGATTTGTGTATGAAAAAGTTTCTTTATCGAGATACGCAAATGGAAAATTTTGAATGGTTGGGATCGGAAAAACAGAACTCTGCTTTTCTTAGAGAAAAGCAGCAGAGTCGGATCCCTTATTTGCAGGCCAGAGAGATTGCTAGCTGAAAGGGCGGTACCATGCATGCTTTTGCCATGACCTAATTCATGAGTGGTACATGCTAAGACATAGTCTCTACAATAAGAGCGGTACCATATATGCATCCTTTTGCAATGACCTAATTCATGAGATTCTAACTTAGCTCTTCAATTATTGTTTGTTGCTATTCATTTATTTTCAAATATCTAAGAAAATGTAGTCATTTGTATTGTTAAGTAAGACCAAATTGTAGCCTTTTCACCGATTCATTTATTCAATAACGATTTGTTTGATGGCTACAAGAAACCATAAAAAGCCTATTTCAAATGTTAAGTAAGTAACATGTGTAAAGCAATTAACAACTCAAGTAAGCTTTTTTTCATCCAAATTTATGTACTCAGTTAATATTTCATTTTATTAGCATGTCTTCTCATAGCTAACTTTTAAAAATTCTTATAATTGCATTTTTTCTCTTTCAGAGTTTTTGATCTTCTGTGGCTTATATCCACCCTACTAACCCACGAAGTCAAAATGATTTATCATGTTCTTCTAGTCATAGTAACAAATGAATAATTCGGGTTCGGTTCGGCAGGGTCAAAAATTCGTGATTCGGGAATAATTCGGGTATAATTCGGGAATGATTCGGAATTAAAATACGAGATCTCAGTGTATATTTAATTCATTACTGATGATTTACTATACGAGATACTATTTGTATTTGCCACAGAAGATCAACTGTGGTAATATAAATAAAAAAGTAACATAGAAATTGTGAATTGTGCTTCACGTGGTGCCTGCTGGAGTGACGTGGGTGCAGATTTCACGTGGGAGCTTGGGAGGGAGAAACAAAACGCGAGATCTGACTCAGCCAAGAAATGCCATTTTTTTTCCGAACAAAACGCGAAAAAAAACGCGAATAATTCGTAAAAAACGTTTTATTCGCGTTTTATTCGCGAATAAATCGGTAAAAATTCGGTCAGGCGTTTTATTCGCTGTTCGGTTCGGAAACCTTCAAAAACGTTTTATTCGCGTTTTATTCGCGAATAAAACGCGAATCATGTTACTATGCTTCTAGTTATATGATATATGTCACTCTGCTGCGCCACAGGAAATCAGAAAAAGAGTCAATAGGAAACCCGTCTGATGCCCATAGATGGCCGTCCATTATCCTCCATATAGACACGTGTCACTTCATTAATTAAACAATTTTTTATAGGGACGGATTCAAAATTTTCCTAGGAGGCTAAAAATAGCGAATCAGATTTCAATAGCTAATCGGATTCGAATTCAATGACTAATCGGATTTAATAACTAATCTTAAATAGAAAACAATATTCTAACTTATAATTTTCAATGCTCCGACTTATAATTTTAAATGCTCTAACTTCTAATTCTAATTATCAATTATAATTCAAAAAATATATTATATTTTTAATCCTAAATTTAACCTAAATTACAAATCAGGATTTAAGAGGAGGCAAAAAAAATTCTAAGAGGGGCAAAGTCAATCCGAACCTATAAATTTCTATAAAAATTCAAAATCCAAGAGGGAACGGTTGCTCTCGTGGACCCATGTGGGTCCGCCCCTGTTTTTTGATTGAAGATTTAGACTAATTTGTTTGAATAGAGAATTAAATTTATGGCAAATATTTGATTTCAATGAGATTTATTGCGAATGGCATATCAATGAGAGCAATAAATTTTCATTATTATGAGGATAATATATTCAAAGCAATAAATTTTATTCAAAAAATTAATATGCAAAATGTGATTACTGGCGTGACGTTTGTTTTTGATTATATGTAAAATTGTATTTTCATAGTTATTCATATATGTTTTATCGGGTATTTATATGGGTATTGGGTCGGGTTCGGTTATGGGTCGGATAACTAAATCAAACCCATATCCTATCTATTACAATATCGGTTCCGGTTCGGATCCGGATCGGATATTAAATTATTAGTTTTGTAACCGTATCCATAATTTAACCGGTTTTATTTTTTAAACCATACCCTACCCAAATTAACCGGATCCGGGTCGGTTCCGGGTCGGATCCGGTTCGGTTCCGGGTCGGATCCGGTTCGGATCCGGTTCGGTTCCGGATCAGATCCGGGTAATCGGATAAAAGTAGCACCTCTATAGACTATGTTTCAGAATGGAATCTATAAAGAATTGAATAGGAATGAAAGGTGAAGAGACCAGATAATTTGAGGTGATAATTGGTGAAGAAATCGCTGAAGTTATGCACCAACTTCTCATTTTATTGTTATGATATAAGAATTGATCTCCCCTTTGCTCAGGGGCAGACCCACGTGGCATCAGGGATGTGCAACTTCTTGTCTTTAATTTTCAAAAATAGTTTTCAAGGTATTAGTTTTTGGACTCTTGCTTCATCCTAAAAAAAATAAATACCCTATCTTGTTGAGCCCACAATTTTCATGTTTGATTTCTGTTGAGCACACAATTTTCAGCAGTCTACAATTTTCAATTTTCTTTTCTGTTGAGTCATTTTTTGTGTGCAACCAATAGTACTGAGTGCCCCCTCCTCCAAACTCCAGACACGACTTGCTTGAAATTGAACCCAGAGCGATTTTATTTACGTGATCTCCTCTCCGACCCCCCACTCAGACATGATGAGTACCCCAACGCTCGCTGAGCACCCCGACGCTCTTCGACTCCGACAGGTTTGACTCCTTTGTCTCTGTTTGTGGTCCCATCATCTGTGGTTGTCAGTGGTAAGCAACTAAGCATTAACCTTAATTTTATTTTGTTGCGGCCGGTGCCTCTGTTTTTTTTTTTTTGGGATAAAAACAAACTGTTAAAAATATGTAAGAGCATGCATACAAGTGTTTTGACGACCATATCATAAGAGGTGATGTCGCCTTGAATTCATGTAAATTTTTGAGTTTAAATCTGGACACAAACTCAAATTTGAGTCAGTAGGATCCAATTTGATAATTAATGCACGTGGGCCGAAGTATCTATGTTGACAAAACATGTCTTGTCAATTATAAAGCCATTCAAATTCAATTATAAAGCGCTCTTCTGGAAAATTAACAAGTCATGGCAACAAATGATTTTCGCCTCCCAAACAAACCAAATAAATTTAGAGTATGATCAAATTAACTCTATTTTATTTGGAGTTAATTTGATCATGTTCAGCCACTGCACAAATTACTATATTTTATTTCTACATAAATATCATATGATTAAAATTCCCCGGTCTAACATGTTTGCAATGTGCATGCCCTTTATTATTGATCTATTCAGGGAAATTGGATTAATTGAATGGTTAAATTGTTATCTTTTAGTTTTTTGCATGAAACATAGACATCTTAAATTTTGATTTTTGTTTCATTCAGCCTAATTTTGTTGAATTATCAATCCAGCTGGCCTCTTTTTGACGCAGCCCAAATTAACCCAATCATAGTATTACTTTCATCTAAATACTAATAAAGCCCACCCAAGCCCAGCCCAATTATATATGCACATGTTTGAGCTCAACAAACCGCTCTCTGCATTCCATTTGATTGGTACAAAACTTTGCCAGTTGGTACAGCAAGAAAATGGTTGAAATCGATTGAGAATAGTAACTCTGGTTCAAACCTGATAAGGAGGTAATTACGAAAAGGAGGAAGAATCAAAATTCCCTGAAACACCAATAATTATTCATCTTGTATCTCTAAAGAGTTTCAATTGATCATTAATTCTAACAAATATCAACTCAGAATCTGGTGTTGATTGATTTTAGTCACAGAGAGTAATAAACTGTAATTTCAAGTTACAGAAGCAAATACACATTTCTAGCAGTAAATGATCACAAATTCGAATGAATACCAGTAATTGAGGAGAATTGACATGAGCTAATAGCAGTTGGGTTTATGTTAGGAAATCATAAAGGCCAAACAATTACGTCTTATCTAGAGATCAAACAATTGCATCTTATCTAGGGATCAAACACTTACACCCCAGGAAAGGAGAAACAGTTCCCCATCTTAACTTAAAGACCATCCTATGCCAAAGCTGATTCATAAAACATAAATCTTAAGTGCGGAACATAATACCTAATTTCAGGGATGTTTCCATGGAGTAACTCAATCCTTTCAGAGATCACTAACCATCTCCGTGAGCACGAGACTAGACTCTAATGGCAAGAAGCCATTCTTGTTGTTTTGTCGTTTAGTCATAGGAATAAGTCCTCCAAGATAGCAAGATATTGGTATTTGAGAAATTCTCTCCAAATTTTCTAATGGATTTCTCTTCTCTATTCTTTGATGGTGAAAGAAGAAGAGAAGACACACAGAGCTGTGTTTTTCTAAAGAGAAAAACGTATGTCCAGTTTCTATGTTTTTCTATATTATCTTGTGCCTTGGGGACCAATCCTTATATATAGTAACATATCTGGTTATCTGCCAACTTGAAAAAGATATTTTGTGCGACTGCATCAAAAACCGTGCTGTTGCATCAAAATCCGTGCGGCCGCATTAATATTCGTGTGGCCCACACAATTCTAAATTGCAAAATCCGTAAGGCCACATTAATATTCGTGTAGTCCACATTTATGGATCATATTCTAATGAATATATTGATTGTCTATTACCTTATTTGATAACATCAATTGACAACCATATATGACAGTAAACAATCCATAATTAGATTACATATATGCTCAATGTTGGCATTAAATCCAACGAGGTTGGCAATAAATCCAACAGTTTAAACCCGAAACAAAAAGACAGCATGCCTTTGTTGAATATTTATTCAATAGTGGAGTTAGTGGAATCCAAAATTAGTATATCTATTGTTAGTACATCTATTTGCATTTTCAGCATACTGCACAGCAGGGGTATTTTAGGAAATATAGATGTTATATTTAGATTAAATTGTATTTTTGGATAGTAGTGGGTGGTTATTTTAGGTATAGTCCTTTAAATATGTATGAATTTCTGTAAGTTGATGAATTGAGAAAATTACAATTGAGCAGTCTTCAGAAATCTGTTTAAGCTTACCATAAGTTTTTCTGTTTTCAGCATTTCTCTGTACCAGTACGTACCAGAATGCTGTATACAGCCCCGATTCCAACAGCTTTGCTAGGATTCAATTAAAAAGCTGCATAAATCAAAAGAAAGGGCACAATACATGAATGAGAGAAAATTCAAATAGCCTAAAAATCACAGCACACACATCATAACTTAGGCTAATTGAATTAGGCACCAATCATCAATTCACACAAAGTAATTCAGTTTAGAAGCTTGAATTACCTAGTGTAACAAAAATATCACAGTTCCATTGCCAACAGGGTTGCTTTATGGTTCTTCTGCCAGTTCTATTTTAAATACATTAATCACATGATCTTGTTGTAGACACTATACATTCTGTATATAAAAATTAATTTCTGTAGTATATTCATATAAAAATAGAAGATAATGAGATGACCCAACCTACATGACAAATCATTCCAATAGTACTGTAATATAGGTGATGTACCAGTAGCTCACTGAAACAGAATTGTAGTCATAGAAGGAAAAATCAGAATCGGAATCGGGATCGGCCCCGTCCAATCCCGATCTGGATCGGAAAAATCAGTCGGAATTGGCCGAATCAGATCGGAAAATTGGACTTTTTTGCCAGAAGCTTGTTTCTCAATCCGTGACTTTTTTATTTGTATTATATCAATTAAGAGAATATACAACAGTTTAGTCTAATAAAAAAAAACAGTTATCAACCCGTGAGTGAATAATTCGCTACAAATTAGTGAATTATAATTGATATATATATAAAGAGGTTGGCTAAGATACAAACGTTTGTTCCTAGCCTCCGGAATAAACAGTTCGGTTTTTCGATTTTCAAAGTCCAAACAGTCGATCCAAACCGTTAGATATTCAATCTATATTAAAATCAGCTTGGAGACCAAATTTTACATTTTTTTTGAATTTTTTTACTATTTATTAAGATGGTTTGAAAATTGTTATTTTTCAATGGTGCAGAATTTTAATAAAAACAGCGATTTTCAAACCATATTAATAAATAGTAAAAAAATTCCACAAGACCTCCACTTCCTTCCTTGTTGGCCTTTCTTCTTCTTTCAATCTCTAAGGCACGTTTCTGCAAGGCCTCGTCTAGGTACATTTCAGAGTAATTTCTTCAGAGGGATTTTAGATCTCGACTTCACCAGCACCAAAGCGACAGAGCACCTCTCATCATTTCTATGTTATTGTAGAAAGCAAGGGTTTCATGATTTCGCAACCTCTAGAATCATTTTTTTTTTACCCTGGAGCGCCTCTTGTTTAGGAACAAACAACTGAAGCCCATAATATTATCAAATGAATTACAAAACATAACTGGTCAGCTCAATGAGCAGGTATTAGAATATTTCAGAGATATATACAACCATAAAATTACCACGACATAATTGATAGATAATCTGAGGAAGTATACAAAAACTATGTTCACTCATTGTTTTAACGGATGATTGAGTCCGAATTTACCACAAGTTAGATCAACTTGTTCAATTTCGGCCCAATTGGATCTTTGAACCAAAAGAGAATTAAAATACACCATGGACAATATAATCAAATAAATAAAAACAATATTTCCAACGCACCAATTGAATTGCAACACAACATCTATAGAATTCACAAGGATAACAAATATTACTTGGGAACAGATATGATATTTAATTCTTCAATTGTAAAGTTGACAAATTTGTCTAAAAAAATTCCTAGGAATGAAACTTGACAAGAACCCAAAATTTACATATAGTATGTATTTAAGGAAAAGCGGGAGGAATTTAATCTGAACTCCAACCACTCCACATGATAGCAAAAGAAAGGAAACGGAAGGAAAGTACCAGTAAAAAATGTATGGTCTAGTCATCAATTGCAAAAAAATCTTTGACCCAGATGTCTCTAAACTTACTTAATTATGTAAAAATTGAACTTAAAACAGTACCAAAATATGGATGGAAATTAATGTTTTTTAAAATGGCCTGAGATAGAGCCGGCCAGTGTTTAAAATTGCGAAAATGAGGGGGCTGAGTGAAAAGAAATAGCATGTCTGCCCAGTCTAGCTTCTGTTCCTCAGAGTGAACGAATGCTTGGCCATAGCCTTCTAAATCTCCTGGAAGCTGAGCCACTTCTTCCCTCTCTTGTATGGGAAGACTAAAGAATCCCTTTATGTTATCCTTCATTTCCTCTATCACCTTCTCTGCTACCCCATGATTCACTAGCTGTTTGATTCATACAGATACAGGGCACAGACTAAATTAATTATATATACATTGTTTGTAACTTTTTATCCAAGAGCCAAAATTGGCCTGATCTACTAATATAATTTGGATAATTAAAAATAAATTATTGATGTTGATTCTGATTAAATATAATTTATTACACTGATAACATCTAAATATAGTTCTTCAATATAATACAATTATTACAAATTTGGATAATTAAAGGGGCATTAGTATTTAGAAGAAGCGAATATGAATACAATTATTACTCAGTGAAATAAGGGAGGGAAATGATGGCTATTTAGTACTTAGGAGAAATGCACCAGCGGAATATCACAGTATGAGTTTGATCTACTAGTAATGTAAAAGGAAAAAAAAAAATGGTGATCCGGAGCTCAAGAGACGAGAGTATTAGGCCCAAAAGGAAAACGTAAGGAAGACACATGCATTTATGTACTAGAACATTTTCTCCAAATCATAGTTTCTCAATTAACTTGGCCCATATAGCTGGCCCAGACAGCAACCTAAAACCGGTTTAATATTCAAAAATGGACCAGCTAGCCCATTTAACCTGTTTTATATTAAATAGAAAATGCATAACAAATTATCAGGACCGGATATAAAATCGGATAATATTTGATCCGTGTGTATTATTTAGTTCTTCGATTATTTTATGTAACATTTAAAAATAAGGGGAATTTCACGTATACCTCTCAAAAACTTCATAATTACGTATTTTCCCCTCTAAATTTCGAAATTACATTTTTCCCCCTCTAAATGTGAAAAACTAAAAAATTTACCCATTTTATTGTCTTTTATATTAAAACTCATTCAAAATTTATATAATATCCATTTTACCCTTTATTAAAAGCATAGAATGCCCATCATACTCAAATTTGAATATTAAAAAAACTTTCATAAACAGTACAAAATAACATTGGTAAATTATTTTAAAAAAAAAATCCTAGAAAACTCTGTAAACTTTCTCCATGGTGCTCTTTAGGTACAAGCAGTACCTAACATTCTTCCAATTCTTTTTAAGAAGGGACACATGGAAATTGACAGATATATTTGTTTCTCCTCCATGGCACAGTTGCTGATGGCTACTCCTATCCAGAACACCTTCTAGAGTCGGAGCTTAACCATTGCCTTGACAAAAACAAGACTAAAAAGGGTGAGAGTATTAGTCTTACTTGCTACATTTTTTTTTTTAAAGAGGACAGAAGTCCCATTTTTCATTGCTGAAAAAGGATAATTACAAAACAGTCCAACCTAGTACGAATCTGGTTTGATCCAGCCATATTCAAAATTAAAGAAAACAGAGAGATATATCAAGCAAAGCAACCATGCACAAGAACTGTCTAAACTCCAAAAGTAAGGTAAGTTTGATCGAACTAAGCCACAAAGTAATGGGCTGGGGATAACTACTATTAACACAAAATTGGGTTGAATCTTGGTATTCATGCAAGAGGCAGGTGCTCATCTGGAGCCTGGTACACCACCATCTCCATAGGCATGTAGCTAGCCAATGATATTGCTTCCTCCACCTCTGGAAGCCATTCTTCCGCTGCCTTTTTGGTGTTATGTTTGAGATGACCTATCCAATGGTGAACCAGAGATTTAATTAGCATTATCAAATTCCTAGCTGTTTTGGAAGAACTATTGTTAAAGCATAAATCATTGCGGTGTTTCCATATAGTCCAGCATAAAGCACTAAGTACCAATAGAAATCCAACTCTTGGAATATTAGGTAACTGAATAGCAAATTCAAGAATATCGGTAAATGAGGACCAGGTATGCATAAAGTTCTGGCTTTTACCTAGCCAGAACCAGATCTGTTGAGTAAGGTGGCATTTTAAAAATAGATGGGTGACTGTTTCAGTTTCAGTGCATAGTAAACATTGTGTATCGCCAATCCATCCTTTAGTTGCGAGGTTATTTTTGGTAAGGATTTTGTCATGTTGAGTAAGCCACATAAATACTCGAATTTTAGGTGGTACTGGTAGTGTCCACCACAGTAAGGATAGAGTTGGCATTTCACCTCGAAAATTAAGAAATTGATAAAGAGATTTAGTGGTAAACGTCCCTGAATGGTCCCATCTCCAGATCAGTGTATCATGGTCATGAGTAAAAGATGTAACACTAATTATTTGGAGGATTTCTAGCCAATCATTTAAATTGGTTCCTTCTAAAGTTCTTCGGTATCTTATTCGGGCCCCTTGAGAAGTGATAACCTCATCTAGTGAAATATGTTTATTGCTACAGAGTTGGTAGAGACAGGGATATCTAGTCGCTAAAGAGCAGTTCAAATACCATAGATCAGACCAGAAGCTAATTTGGGAGTGGAGACCTGGTTCATATACTACACTAAGTTTGCCTACATGTTCTAATTGAGTAATACTAGCCCAAAAGGGAGATAGTGGGGAAGGATTGGCCTGGTTATATTTGTAGAGGATCATGGATTTCCACATCCCTTGATAGTCAGTATTTTTATATTTCCACCACCACTTGAGTAACAAAGCAATGTTCATTTGATTAAGGTCCAAAACTCCCAAACCTCCAAATTGTTTTGCTACACAGATAGTTTCCCAATTCATCAAAGCATATTTAAACTTTTTTTCAGATCCTTGCCACAGGAACCTACGTCTAATCTTATCTATACTTTTAATCACAGTAGCAGGGATTCTAAAAACTGACAACGCATAGAGAGGAACAGAAGTTAAAACTGAGTTTAAGAGAGTGACCCTACCACCAATAGATAATAATTGGCCTTGCCAACTAGGTAATTTGTGTTCTATCTTATCAATTAGAAAGGTCCAATCTACAACAGAAAGTTTATTCTTATGCAAAGGGAGTCCTAAGTAGGTAATGGGAAATTCACCAAGTTGACATCTAAACAAGGAATGTAGATTAGTAGGTTCAGGGACATTTACTGTGTACATTTCAGTTTTGTCATAATTTACCCTAATACCAGACAATGCTTCAAAAGCAAGCATGGCCCACCATGCATTTTCCACATTCCTCTCCTGTGCAGATAGGAAGAGGATTGTATCATCTGCATAATGGCAGTTTGTAACTGCTAATTGATCTATACATGCTGGTCCTAATCCCTGAATGACATTAGCAAATCTACCCTTATTAAAAATTTTACTCAATGTATCAGCAGCTAGAATATATAAAAATGGGGAGAGAGGGTCTCCTTGCCTAACCCCTCTTTTACAATAGAAGTACTCTGTGATTTCCCCATTAATGGTTAAACAGGATTGAGAACTGTGTAACCACAGTGTAAGCCATTGTACCCATTTGATGCCAAAATTTCTACTAGTTAAGACCTCTAGTAGGTATTTCCAATGTATCTTGTCATATGCTTTTTCAAAATCTATTTTAATTACTACCCCTGGTTGTTTAGTAACCTTACAGGAATGTAGGATCTCTTGACTAAGAATCATATTATCTAGTATATATCTGTTTTTAAGGAATGCTGATTGGCTTTTGTCAATAAGTCTTGGCATAACTTGTTCCATCCTAATAGTAAGTATTTTTGAAATTATTTTAAAACTACAGTTAACTAGACTAATTGGCCTAAATTTTTTAATAAGAGTAGCACCTTTCTCCTTTGGTATAAGACATATGCAGGACTTATTTATTTTATGTAAATCTAGTTTATGATCATAGAAGAAATGCAGCATAAGCATCAAATCTGATTTGACTAAGTCCCAAAAAAATTGGTAAAATTTGAAGCTAAATCCATCAGGGCCTGGAGCCCCATTAGGTTCAGATGCAAAAACTGCTTGGTGTAATTCTTGTTCAGTAAATGGTCTTTCTAGCTCCCACTGTTCTATATCTAATAATATATCCTCTGGGGCCCAAAAGTTTTTATCTAAGTGTCCATACTTTAAACCCTCAGAACCTAACAACTCTTTATAGTAATTCAAAGCATGATTTTTTATGTCAGACACATTATGACTAAGAACTCCATTAATTTCTAAGGAATTGATCCTATTTTTCCTAGACCTATGAGTGACAACTGTGTGAAAGAATTTTGTATTAGCATCTCCTTGTTCCAACCATTGTTGTTTGGCTCTAGTTTGCCACTGTGTTTCCTCTTCTTGATAAATCACATCTAATTTGTTTTTAAGTTCTATCCATTGAGTTTCCTCTATATAGGAAAAATCTCTACTCTCTTTGCCACTTTTCTTTCCTCTGTTGACCATAAAAGTTCCTAGCCCAACCTTTGATTTTAGTTCTAACATCTTTAAGTTTCCTATTCCAACTGGCTGCAATATTAGGTTCTGTCAAAGGTGTTGCTTGCCACCACTTATGCATCAATCTAACAAAATCTTCTTGTTCAGTCCAGATGGGATCAAATCTAAAAACAGGTTTGTTAGAAGGTGCATTAGCAGTGGTCTGAAACAAAAGAGGGCAATGATCAGAGCCTGTGCTACTTAGGTCTAGAAGGGAGCTGAATGGGTAATGTTGATCCCAAGGCAAAGAGGTGAAAATTCTATCTAATAGGGCAAAATTCCTACCATTATTCCATGTATATTTCCTAGTTTGTAATTTATGTTCTATCAAATGATGAGTATTAACAAAATTGTTAAAAAGTTTACTTAAGGGAACATCAAAGTTAGGTCCTGATTTGTCATCTTTTTTTCTAATAGAATTAAAATCCCCACAGACTAACCAGAAGTCCCTAGAAATATCCCTGACCTGATCTAATTCTTCCCAAAATGATCTTTTAAGGTGTCTAAGAACTGGCCCATATACTATAGTAAGCTGCCATTTAGTGTTATCCCCTTTTATTTCTATTATCACATCAAGACAGAAGGAATGTATTGTATGGTGTAGGAGATTAACTTTATTACTATCACACCCAAAAAGAATCCCTCCTGATCTACCTATAGATGGAACCCAGACCCACTGATCTAATCTATGAGATAATGTTCTCAAGCATCTATTAGTAAAATTCTCTTTTTTAGTTTCCTGAATTGCTACCAAGTCTACATGGTGATTGAATATTAAATCTCTAAGAATATGTCTTTTTCTAGTGGAATTCAAACCCCTACAATTCCAATTCAAAAGTGTGATATTCATTTAAGGCTGTGGAAGCTCACTGCTTTCTAACCTAGGTACTAGTGAAGTATCTATAGTACTAGCTGTATCTACTTCTGCTAAAGTAAGAGTAGCTAATTGGGAATCTGGCCTAGGAGTACCAAGTAATTGTCTAATGACTACCTCAAAATGTGCTCTATCCATCTGCTGAATAGAAGCAATGATTATTGGTCTATCTTCCTCAGAGTGTCCTAAATTTATTTGATAAACTAAGAACAAATCTATAATTTGGGCTACAGTTAACCTAGAATAAGGAAATCTATGTATTAAACTCATACCTGAGGAGCTGCTGCCAATATCATTTTTTCTTTTTTGTGCCTTACTCATTGTAGAATCTGTGTCTCCTTGAACTGTAACTCTAAGACTCCTGCGAGGAACGGCCAGTTGCCGCCTAGGAGTGCTGTCAGTCACAGCAGGTGTAGCAACTGTCTCAGAGTCAGAAATATAGATGGCCTTATCAGGAGTGCCCCCAGGGGCCTCCCGATGCCTTTGGGTACTACTTCTCAACCTGTTTCGGATACCACAGGGGGTAGACTCCACCTTCTTGTTTTTGGTTGCCGATTTAGGGATACGGATGGACAAGGGTTTGAGTTTTTTCTTGCCCCAGGTAAACTTTTTCTTTTTGGAGATAAGAATTCCTTTCTCAGATTTGGTAACTGGGGCACTAATTGGGCTCTTGGATAGCCACTGGAGCCGGGTAGCTTTGGCTAGGATAGGTTCATCTTCATCATCATCCTTCTCAATATTAGGGTTTGGTGGAGGGTCCTCATGAGTAGGCATCACCAAGTCAGAGGTAACTGTGTGTTCTGTAATAACTTGGTCGGAGTCATGGCCGGTTTCCATTTCTGGGGGGATTGGAACCAGTGTTAGGTTGCCCGGTGCCGGAGAGGATGCTGGGAGGTCACTGGGGCCAGCTACATCCCGGACTGATTTCATATGATCAGCCCAGGCCAAGATGTCCATCATCTCATCGACCAGTTCGTCTTCTACTGTCACCTGTACTGCTTTTCCCCTGTCTGCAGGAGAAGAGACAATAGGTGCCGGAAGAGCAGTAGGCAGTGAAACCATACGGACACTGCCACCACTCTGTGGGCCATTACCAGGGGGAGTATTGTTCTGGTTCCCATTTGGTTGTCTATTACCCACCCCCCGACGTTCACTTTCTCCAAATTCGGTCCCATTAGGATAGGGGCGCCCTTGTTTGCGCCTTGCCCATGCATTGAGCCCCTCAGTTTGTTCATTTTCCACCTCAATATCAATGTTAAAAACTGACATCACCCCAGCAGGGTCTCTATAAGGTACCAGGTGAGATTTAGGGAGTAGTTTGAGGTCACATACTGCGATCTTAATCCTAACAAACCTAACATCGTACCTGCTTTGGGTAGCAGGATCTATCTCTTGCACAAAACCCCCAAACGGATTAAAAATGCGATCGTAGTCAGCGAATTCGTCCATAAAGATTGGGAAATTATAAACCCTTACCCAGACTGTTTGTAGAGGAAGTCCTTGGCCGAATTCTTTTTCCCAGGCGACGATCGGAAACTGGACCTCACCCAGGCGAAGATATCCACGGCTAGCCACAGAGTTCAGCCATGTCGGGTTAGGAGCTTTAATAAGGTACTTAAATTCATCAAAGACAAACGCCACCCATCTGTGTTGATCAAATTGACTCCTAAGAACACTTTCGACCTTCTCTGGACCCCAAGCTGCGATGTTGTCTAGAACGAAACTCATCATCAAGTTTGCCTCAATCGCCTGAGATCTGGGAGTCGCGACCAGAGTGACTAAGGGAGGTTTGATCGACATTGGATCAGAGCCAGGTCGTTGCTGTCGGAGTAGGGGAGTAGTCACTCGAGTCGGCGCTCTAGGTTTTACAACTGGGGAGAAGGTGGGATGGAGAGTCACAACTCTACACTCAGTGGCTTTGTGGCCCAAACGATTGCACGCAAAACAGAGTTGTTTGTTTCTACAGGATCGAGCCAGATGTCCACGATCTCCACACTTCATACAGATCGGACGAGTAGGAGTAGAGTGTAGCCGAATCTCAGCAATTTTCCTCCTTGCTAGCGTTGCTTTTGAAGCCATCTGTGTCGTAGCTAGTTTCTCACGCCATATTGTGGAGTTGTGTTGAGCAATCTGACTATAGGAGGGCCGAGAAGGCCCGAGTAAGCCCAGATTTGTATCCGCCATTAATGGCGAAATGAGGCCAGTATCAGCCTCCTGAAGGAATTGTGATCGAAATCGAGCACACATAAGGCCCAATCGATCTTGCTGGGCTTGCGCCATGTCACGAGAAGATTGTTTTTTCTTTTTTCTTTTTTCTTTTTTGGATTTTTTTTGGATTTTTTTGTGTTTTTTCGTGTTTTTTCTATCGCTTTTTTCAATCGCCTAAATCGCTTTTTGCACCTTAATTGAGAGCCAGAATCTCTTTTTGCACCTTACTTGCTACATAAACAAGTGACTAATAAATAAGGTTGCATTCTTTACTGTGCAAATTGGGAATCCTCTATTTGGTACCTAAACTCCCTTTCATGAATCCCATACAGAGCACATTTTGTAGTATCTGTATTTGGTGGGCTCACTTGTCAGAAGAAACCTAGTTAAGAATCACTAAATATGTCCTTAAAAATGACTTGAACATCGATATGCAATAACTGGTACAATGTCAAAATGACTGAAAAATGATAGGTCCGAAATTGTAAATTGTCCTTAAAACTGTAACTGAAGAATGATAGAGCACAACCATTATGGTAATATGGTTTAGTTGTGTAACATATTTTAATCAAGTGCCAGATAATTTAGTGGGAACATAAATTGGTCTATTTGACCAAAAAAAATTGATAATAAAGCCCAGTGAACTTATCTGACACAAAGCCCTACAAAACCTATAAAGTGGGCCAGAAATCGAACTACCCAGAAACTAAGCTAAATTCGAACTAATTACATTTCATTAACAGTCTCAAAACTGGTACCTCACCTATACCAGTAGAGGGCCAATCAACCTGCAGTTTATTTTGTGATTAAGCTGGTACAACATTTGTACCAGTAGGAATCCTGTCAAGCTCCTAGAACATGTACAGTACTTCTAATAGAAATAGTTCATTCCTACGTTAACTTAAAACTAATGTAAGGTTCATTCTTATTTTTGGTTGAGCAAATTTTGTTAGGGTCCCAAATGATAAAAAAAAAAATTTCAATTAAAGGGCCCTGGTACACCCCAACATCTTTTAGATGCTATTATCGAGAATTGAACCTGCATCCACTTGGAAGAGATACGAGGGGTTGTGCCACTGTACCAAGCCCGCGGTTCCCCAAATGCTAAAGAGATAATGCAAGTAATATATTGAGAGAGCATTACATCATTGTTAACAGTGCAATATTTTTAGTTCTGAACTACAACAGCTTGGGAGATTTAATCTAGTTCTTCAAGATTTGGACATAATTAATATATTACTAGTATTGTGCAGATTAATTGAACAAACTTATGTCAGTAAGAGCCACATGATTTGTAGGTGTAATTACTAATTAACAGGATACTGCTTTCAGTCTTGTCTTGTGTTCAAACTTGTAACCTTGGACCTTGGTTGTTGTTACCATAAATTGAGTAGGATACCAGTAAATTAAGACTCACAGGAAGGAAAGTGCCTGATTATAACCTGTATGATCTTTTAGCTACCCAGGAAAAAATTTGTTCTTCTTTCTTGTATTGGCATTCTGTTGAAACTCATTTGATAACTTGCAGAAGAAACAAGGGGACAAGTTTGATCCGTTATTGCATACCAACAACAGACAAAGCAGTGATGGTTTTTGGTGGGTTTCACATTCCTAACTCAATTGGTTTTTGGTGGGCTCATTTGCTACTTCAATTTGGGCCACAAACAAAGTGCTATTTAGAGTTAAATATTTTATTTGGGCCTACCGAAATCGAAATTGTACATGAAAGTTAGTATTAATTACTTTGGGAGGAGCTTATGTTGCTTCTCTAAAAACATAATCTTACATACATGTTAGCAATATAGTCCCCGAGATAGAGAACTCCTTCAAAAGGGCTAACAAAAAAACCATACAGAGTTGCAAATGAAATTAAAAAACTGTATTGATTGTTTCATATATGTTAGATTGTATATGCCTTGGCAGGAGGTAACCCCTTCCCCATCTTTGTTTCTATTGCAAACCAACTTCTTTTATCAAATTATGTTCTATAATAATGGATATTCTTGAATTTTACTTGGTAGTTATAAAATTTATATTATATTTTAATTATTCAAACCATCTGTGTCAATAGTTACGAAAGTAATTTTTTTTTTTTATATTTCCCTTTTTTTGCATGGTAATGCAAACTGCAAAGCTTTTTTTGAAATACAGATTTAAAATAGAAAAAAAATTTATGGGTTTGATCTAATAAGACATGTTTTAGTAAATTTGTTTATTATATAATTAATTTGTAAGCTAAAAATTAAAAATTTGAACTTTTGGTGATCTTCAGAGAAGACAAATAGATGTGTTGCGGATGACGGTGCAACTATATCAAAAGGAAATCCGATTTTAATTTGTTAGAAATAGCAGCAAATATACAGGTGCTTAATTATAAATTTATAATTTGGTTACCAAACAATGGACCCGCATGCAAATAAGAGGTTTCCTACTATGGGACCCGCTGCTCAGTGATCCAGGAAGCAATCATCTTTGTTATTTCAAACAGAGGATTCCTAACCGGCTAACCCAACGTTAAAATACCATAACAGTTATCAACTCCGGGCCCCGTATGCTCCTTAAAGAAGCCGTTCAAGAAAACAAAAGCACCATTAATAAAAAAAAAGAGAGAGAAAAAAAAAACTAGGGGCAAAGATATTGACAGAGCTAGTATAGCTCAACGAAACGCACAATCAATAGAGATAAAATGAAGAAGTATAAAACCGGGGTGCTACATGAAGTCAAATCAGCTCTGTCAATATCTTTTTTAAAGCAGGGCGAAGCCGGAGCCGGAGCCTGAGCCTGAGCCTGAGCCTGTGCACTCCTTGATGATATTGTTGCGTTATATTAAGTAATTCACAGTAGCCAAATTTGAAAATTTTGATTAAGCTGAATGTGTTATTTTGAAATTTTGATTTTGATGTTCTGAAATTTTTTGTGTTATCCGAATCAGAGCTTCAGGAAAATCTATATGACGACACTAATATAATTGACTCAACATCAACTTCGAAATTTTTGAAACTTTCAATTACAACAATAAACCCACATCCTCCGCAAAGAAGCTGTCCAAGAAGAAGAAAAGCAAGGCCGAGGTGATGCACTCGTAGGAGCAGTAGCGTTATGCTTTGGTTTATCCAATTGGTGGGTGGGTGGTCATTTTTAGTTTTGTTTTTGGTTGGCTCATTTGCTACAAACTTGTAGCTCCACTCAAATTAATACTAGCTTTCTTGTACAAACTTTTTTTGGTTGGGAACAGTAGCAGGAGCGTTGGAAGAATAATTTCGTCGAACACCTTGTGAACATACACCAATATCCGACCAAATGCAGAAAATTGGAACACACACAAGAAGCCAACCACAACAAGCAATCAAGCAGAAAAAATAAAAGAGAGACAGGATTTTACGTGGAAACCCTTACGGGAAAAAACCACGGGAGCACAACACAAAATCACTAAATCAAGGAGTCTTTACAATGCAAAAAGACAATCAAACCAATAACACTCTCTCACACTCTCTTATAATATCATACACTAATTTGAGCAAACCCTTGAAAAAAGTTGAAGAAGAGGCTTTTTTTTTTTCTAATAGAGACATGGCTTCTATCTTTTGCTCTCTCCGATTTCATTTTCTATTCGAAAATGTTATTTCCGTGAAAAGGCTAATGGTCTGAAGCTCATTTTTTTTGGCTTCACGATATTAAACACTGAAACCTGAATAAATTATCATGTCACTGAATAAATTTGTCTGAATAACTGAAAAATGATAGAGCACATCAATTATGGTAATATGGTTTAACCATCTAAGATATCCTTAATCAGGTGCCAGATGATTTAGCTGAAACATATATTAGTATACTTAACCAAAAAATTGAAAAAAAAAAAAACCTGTATAGTTATACAACACCAAGAAATTAAGCTAAATTTGAACTAAATATATTTCGTTAACAGCCTCAAAGATTGGATGAGTTTTCACACAAAACTGGAAGGTAACCTAAACCAGTAGAGGGTTTTTGATTGAGCAAATTTTATTCGGGTCCCAAATGCTGAAAATTTACAAGCAATATATGGAAAGAGCAACAATTATCTCATTGTCGACAAGGCAATTTTTTAGTTTTGAACTACAACAGCTTGAGAGATTTAATCTAGTTCTTCAAGATTTGCACATAATGAAAATATTAGAAAATATAAAATTAGGAAAAAAGATGTGGAACCATTGTTAGTTAAATTAGAACTGAGCTGCTAATTAATTTAAGTTGCCAAACTGAAAGTGCATTGAAGGGAAAATCTGTCATAGGAAAAGAATACCAAAAAAAAAAATACAAATCTTAATCAAGTGCTTTCTAATAGAAGACGCCTAATTAAAGAGTTAATAACTGTAGTTTTGGGGCAAAATGCTTTAGAATTTATTGTTGTTCTATTCACCAAACAAATTGACCAACAAAATTATTAAACCAAACAAATTTACCAACAAAATTATTAAACCAGGGTACGGTAACTCAAACTTCTACACCCACATGTACCACTATGGAAATCAGCTATTGAACAAAACAATTGCACAAACTTGCGTCGTCAGAGTGGTGCTTGAATTAAACGTGAGGCCCTCCACTTTTGAATATTTTCTCATTGGCCCTTTGAAATTGGAAGTACTATTTTTTATTTGCAAGAAACTCAACTCAAATGCTATCTAAATTGAATAAAAAGAGCAACTAGATGTTGCGTTATTGAGTTGTACCCAGAAGAAACTTCAAATTTTCCATTTGCACCTTAAATATTGCGACTGTATTTAACTATGTTGTGAGAACCTTTTGGTTTCACATTTTCGCATCCAATTGTTTTTATTCAAGTCAAAACATTTAAAAAAAATTAATAACACTCCTCTTGTCTTGGTTTGGGACCGGTTACATCATTTAGGTATAGGCGGAGTTAATTTGATATGTTATTATCTCTGAAATTTCAATTTAAAAATAAATGTAACAGAAATTAATAAATTGGGAACAAGGAGAGATAAATACCTTCATGAAGTGGAGCTTGCATAATTTCATCATCTACTTCTTTGGACATTGATCACACCTATACAACAGAAATGTGGCACGTACTTGTTGGTGGGGTCAATGTTTGTGCTTGCATGAGTCATCTACAAGAAGTTACACAAAGACCAACGGTTTCAAATGAGAACTTAATCAATTGCAAGAGCCATTGAGAGGATTCAAAACTTGAAATAACATAGAGCATGGAACAAACAAAAACTAGGCAGGAAATATAATCATAATAACACTTACGAGGAGGGTTGAAATAGAGATAGAGAGCCTAGTCCCCCCTTTGAATGTTCTTAATAGTGAGCGAAGTAGGCAACTCTGGGATTTCTTCCAGCAAAGTAGCTTTCCAAATGTTAAGTTGTTGAAGGGCAGTGAGCATCACCATTGTACCAGGCAATGACCGGAGAGAGCTTGCATCATGGATGACCAACTCCTTGAGCGTACTACTGTTTTGTAACAACCATTGCTCTGGCAGGACCTCCATCCCTGAACACTTTTCAACTCTCAGAAAACTAACAAATCTTAGGCATCTAAGTGGTTCAATACGAAGGAGGCAGAGGTGATCAATATGTAGATAATTGATCTTTAAAGAGACCAAGTTGTTTCCTTGGTTGACAGTATGTGCTTGTGGCATAGATGAAATTTCAATGAGCTTGTCGCATCCCACGATTATCAGTTGTCTGAGCGATGCAAATGCGTTTTCAGAGGAAGGGATACAAGTAATATTTGCACTGTTTGCAATAGAAAGATAAGCAAGTGTAGAGAGGTGTGATGCCGACTCTAGCAATGACACATCTAGTTCACCACAGTTTCCCATTTCAAGATATTCTAGTTTCGCAGGTAGCAAGATGCTTTGGTTATCAACTGTTACCAGCATTGGGCTTCCCTCTATAACTAAGTGTTTTAGTGACACAAAGTTCCCAAATGCACCAGTTGGTAACTGAACCAAATTCTCACAGTCTCTGATGGTTAGTTTCTCAACAGATTGTAAATCTAGGTTTTCTTGCTGCAGAAATCCATTCAATGATATTAATTTGGGACATTTGGTAATCCGTACTCTTCTAAGCGATGATTTCATACATGATGGTGCTTCATCTGTAATGCTAGAACTGTGGTGCATATCTGGAAGGGAATTAAGCCCCACACTATCTACTTCAAATTTGAAAAGAGAAAAAGGAATGGTCGGTATATTGGCCAGGTTTGGGCAGTCTCTGATTTCAAGTTCTTTTAGATTTGGAAAGCCATAACAAATCTGTGCTCCTGCCCAGGATTCCCATTTTGGCATTTCGAAGCAATATAGCCGTTCCAAAGATGGAAAAACACAATCACTTGTCCAAATTGGAGACCTGTTGCCTGTGTAATACCAAATGGTCAATTGCTTGAGATTTGGATTGGGTCGGAGGTTATCAATGACTTGCTCAGGGTCATGATAATTGCTCCATGGAGTCCATTTCAGGGATAGTGATATAAGACTTTCCTTTTTGGATAGGTTTGCATTTGCAGCTTCAAGTTGATCCCCTACATTCTCAATTTTCCCAATAGAAAGGTATCGGAGATTGTTTAGCATCTCTAGTTCATCTATATGGTGACCACTCTCCCGTCCAACAAAAAAATTTAACTCTTGTAGAGAGGTCAACTTGTGCACTCCGTGAATTTTTTGCATTACCCTGTTGGGAAGGTTGATATACCGTAAGCTAAAAAGGTTGGTAATTCCAGTTGTTTCAATACCCTCATAATCTGAATCTACATTCCAGTTGGTCATTTCTAGCACTTGAAGATGGTAAAGCTTATAAAGTGAATTATGAAGCAAATATCTATATGATTGTTGATACCTACATAGGTTGACCTTTAGAAAGTGAAGATGCAACAAAGTACCAATCTCCTCCGGCAGTTCACATCTACGTTTTCCTGCTCCTTCTCCTTGTATGACCAATAAACGCAAAGTTTTCTTAAGTGAACCATTTGGGGGAACAAATCGATCTCCAATCAAGGTTATTACCAAGGTGCGTAAATTTATAAGATTGAATATCCCTTCAATTTTACTTTCTGGAACAGCGACATGTTGTGCAGTTAAAGGTATATTATCAGATTCACCATTTGGTTCTACTCTGCAACATTCTCCTTTCGATACATTTTGAGCCAGATCATGCATCAAATCATGCATAACATAAACATTTATTTTCGTTGAATGTGGTTCAAAAAAAGATTTCCTAAAAAGGTGATTGAAGTACTCTTCTCCAATATCTTCTGGCCTTGCTCCTCCGTGCAACTCTTGGCGGATGAATCCAGATGCCATCCACATTTTGATCAACTCATCTTTGTCGAACTCATAATCTTGAGGAAATATGCAGCAAAATCTAAAGCATTCTTGCAAATGTGCTGGTAGATGGTAATAGCTCAATTTCAGTACATCTACAACATCCTTAGCTTTCTCTAAGTTGATCAGCGAATCATGGTTCAAAATTCTTTTCCAGTAATGGAAATCCATGTATGAGTTCAGCAAACTTCCAATCACCTTTGTTCCTAGGGGGCTACCTCGGAGCTTCTTTACAATATCATTTCTGATCTTTTGCAAATCCCTATGATTGTCAGGGTTATAACCATGAAATGCATACTTATTGAACAACTCTAACAACTCTTGCTCTTTTAAGCCTTTTAATATTAAATTTCTTTGTTCCACATTTAACACACGAGCAAGCATGTCAGCCACTGAGTTCATTCTAGTTGTGAGTAAAATTTTGCTTCCTTGTTGTACAAATTTCAGGGGAGCAATCAATTTCTCCCAATCACACATTTTCTCGTCATTCCACACATCATCTAGAATAAAAAGAACTTTCTTTGAAAGTACCATTTCCTTCAAGTTTATCTGAAGGCGATTTAATGATTCATTATCACGGCATTTTTCCCCTAGTTCTTCGAGGATTTTTCTTGTTATATCTTGGATATTAAAGCTTGTGGAAACACAAACCCAAATTGTTTTATCAAAATGGTTCTCTTTGCTAATCTCCTCAAAGATTAACTGTGCAAGAGTGGTTTTCCCTAATCCTCCCACCCCCACAATACAAAAGGCAGAGATATTTCCATGAGATGCTGGTTTCTTTAACCATTCAATTATCATGGCCTTCTCTGTCTCACGGCCGAACACTTTGATTCCGGTTGAAAGGGAAGTAGTTTCTCGATTAGAAGTGTAAACTGACTCATTATTTGGTTTTGCATGGCCATGAACATCTAATGTAATAGCAAATTGGAAGAAATAGCCAACATCTCCGGCAGCTAGATCTAACATTTCTACAGCATCCCTTAACCTCTTCAATGTATCTTCACTAATGGTAGAACCAGTAAATTTTCTCTTCAGGGAACCAATTATTGAAGAGGAAGATCCACTAACCTGATCTCGATTTTTCACCATGTCTTCCAGCTCCCAGTACTTGAGTTCGTCAACCACATCTTCAGCTGCTAAGAAAGCTTCTTTGAATTGCTCTAGCCAAGCATTCACCCCCGAATTCGGGTGCTTCAATTTTAGTGCCTCGCCAACACCCATGACAGCTGCAATCTTGGGAAGAGCTGCTTTCACCCTACGTAGCTCAGATTTAGTATCAGCCGGTAGCATACGCTCGCCCAAGTAGGAAGAAGCCATGTCGAGTAGTTTGCTAATGATTGCAGACCCGAACCATTCACCAACGGTTGAAAGAGCAAACTCCATCGAGATTTTCTTCTTCTAACTTACTATCTCTCTGTTTTTTTTTTCTTTTCTTTTTGTTTTTTTTTGTTTTTTGTAAGTAGCTGGGTTGTTGTGTACAGAACCAGAAAAAAAATACACTAGCAATTTGTAGTAGATTGTTGAATGAAAGATGAATAGAGAAATTGAGATTTCAAGAGGAAAATATCGGCTAATTAACAAAAGAACTCAATGACCAAAGGAATGATTGTATGAGAGAGACAAAGAGAGATTGGGATCTGAGAAACAGAGTAAAGACAGTAAATATAGCAAAAGAGATGAAGTTTATGGGATGTGTGGGTGTAATGCAACGCAAGTTTTTTTTTTTCTTTTTTCTTTTTTTTAACTAACAACGGTTGTTTACAGAATAAGAAAAAACACTAACAATTTGTAGTAGATTGTTGAATGAAAGATGAATTGAGAAATTGAGATTCCAAGATAAAACAAGTTCGAAATCAAAGGAAGTCAATTATCAAAAGAGAGATTGTATGAGAGAGAGAGAGATTAAGATCTGAGAAACAGAGTGAAGATAACAAAAGAGATGAAGTTTGTGGGATGTGTGGGTGTCATGCAACGCAAGTAAATCTCCACACATTTTGAGTTGAAACAACATTATTGGCGATGAGATTCTCTGTGGCATGCACAAACTAAGCATTATAGGTAGCAAATGATTATAAGCCTATCCACCTTCAGAAATTAGAAAAACCAACGTACAGGGTCAGTGACCCGATTCACAGTCAATTAATGTGATATACAAATTGTGCTTTTGTAGAAGTACTGTTTATATTAAAAATTAATAATTGTGGGTGACCACTGACTTGTGTTTTTTGTCCCTTGTAAGTTGTAGCCAACTCCAATGCAATCGTTACCTCTAAACGAAATTCTCATTATTTCAATAACTTATTGTGTTTACAAATGATATTAGTTGGTTGTTCAACATTTCAACATTTAGAAGCATGGTGAATTATGTTGTATTATTAGGTAACAAATCATTTTGTAATATTGGGTCTCAGTTTGATTTTTCATATATATTATCAGAGGTATTAATAGTAATTTTTAAATTATTACTATAACTCTAGCTAGATGTTGAAATAGAGAAACCTTCAGACACTTAATGTGCACTTAAAAATATCACTTTATTTTTTAATAAATTAATGCTGATAGGATGATATTTGGCACATGTAAAAATTAAAATAATTAAATTGACGAAATTTACTGCCTACTTAAAACTACACCACAAAAAACACAAGAATTTTTTTATTATGAGGAATTCCATGTATACCTCTTAAAAATTTCAAAATTACGTATTTCCCTCAAACCACATCTATTCAAACCCCATGATACAGGCGCACAAGGGGTAAATTGAAATTTTACATGCTTGAGGGTCGGCCTTGTAATTAATCCCAATGAAATGACCCACAGTGCTATGCATTGAAAAATCAAGAACAAAAAAACAAAAAAGAAGAGTACTATGAATGGACCAGAGGAGAAGCATCCAGCATACATAATTTATGGTCGTGTCTTAAACCAATACATTAATTGAATCCATCAATGGGTGGAAGTCTCTGGGTGGATGCAGACCCAAGGAATCAAATACTATGCACAGAGGAGAGATAGAAGGGGCTTTCATATACTCAAAGGTAACAAAATATCTGCGTTTATATCTAACCGTCTAATCATTATTATGCACGAATATTAAAGGATCTTGTGCGACCAGATCTAAACAGAAATATTATGTTACCTCAAAGAATATGGACTCTCTACCCACAATCTCCTAAATGAAGACATCAGAACCGTTCTTTGCTTATCGGACGGTCAGCAGAGCTTGATATTTACTAATCACCTAATACATGTACAACAGTACATACGAAAAAAATTCACAAAATTTTTTTTTTATTTTTTTTACATCTTATATGGCCATATATTACTTATACATGTTATTTTTATAAACTTTCATCATTATATGTCTCTACAAATTTAGAAAACATTTTCGGACCGTTCATTTTCAGGCGGGAAATCAACGGTTGATCTGCAATGAAATAATTCCAAATATATTTTAAAACGATCAAGGGAGAACATTGAACGTAACCAACATAAAAGTTCGAAAGTTTTATTATGTACGAGCTTCGATCCAACGCAAAGTGTTTATGGCCATACGATGCTTCAATTTTCGATCAACTAAATGGATGGGTAAATAAAAACAAAATTTCATCAAACTTGGGTGCAGGACAATAAATACAGTGCTCCTTAGTTTAAACGGTTCTGATTGACCAACGGACGACAGATTCCCGTGCATCTTCATTAACTCACGAAACAAGAGTTTATGTTTCATTTTCATAGAAGATATGAGTTATTTGTTGTATATGTTTTATCGAATCTGTACCTTATTAAAGGCCATTCAACTCAATTTATTTTACAATAAATTTTCATCTTTTTGTCATTCATTTAATTATTTTCAATATAAATAAAAAAATATAATTTACAAATTTAACAGTGAATATTTTACTAAATTATTTGTTTCCAAAATACAAGTTATAATTGTAAATAGGTCCCATTCGTTCTTAACAACTAAATTCAAAATTTAAAATAAGCTCAATTATTAAATATCTTACAAAATATACACAACGCATGAATATTATTCTAAAAAAGTTATACATCCTTAACAACTTACTTTTAAATATACAAGTGAAATTAATTTGACTTTCCTAATTCCTCTCAAGACTAACATGAAATTTATCTACAATTTAAATTTACAAAATACTAAGTTTCTAAGTAACATATTTTTATTTTGTTTAGCATTGCGCATAAATTAAATTATCATATTATTTATTCATGAAAAAAATACTTTAATAATATTCACTCTCCAATATTCGATTTAGACACATGTAATTCATAAAAATTATTTTGTTTCACTTTTGATTTTATTTTGACTTTAAAAAATTGACTTTATAAAATTATTTTGACTTTCAAAATTTTCACTCCTTAAGAATAACTCTTTGGCATTTTGAGCTTATACTCCTTAAGAAGTCCTCGTTAACTTGTAAATATATTATAACTTGTAAAAATACAATAGCAAGGAAAAAAACCTTGAAGTATGAATGTTTTAGATTCCCACCAAATTTTTGTGAACTTTCCTCCACAATTTTTCTGTTGCCGCCAGAAATTTATTTTACCAGTAATAATTCATATGCAATTCTCAATTCTAATTCCATGCAATTGAAAGTATATTGTCCGTTAGATTGCAATTAATCCCACTCCAAGTGCTAATTTCACAAATATGTTATTATTTCTTAACCTAACCGTGCAATTAAAGGTCTCTAAGACGCACCCCATGAATATGATTTGGCCGCTGACAGATGGGTTCCACCTGTAAAATTCGTTTTTTCTCTTCTCTGGATCCTGCTCATTCCTCCTCTGTTCTCTTTGGAAAAATTTGTCTCCTCCTCCATTATTTCACTTTCCCTCCTCAAAATTTCACCTCCCTCCTAAAATTTTCACCTCCGTCTGTCTCTTCTCCGTATAGAATAATAGAACCCCCTCTCCCCTAATCTATTTTTGTTAATAACTCGACAGAGGCTGTCGAGGTCTCACTCAAAAGTCACCTCAGGCAATCTCCTCCACTATCGCAGTAGCCTTGAACTTGGAAGACTTACTAAACTGAGATCTCTGTAAGTGTCAATTTTTGGATGTAAGCCTAAATAGATTAAGTAGAGAGATCCCATCAGAAGTTGTTGTTACTGAACTTGATGTATGGATACGGTTTCAAATTGAAAAATTTAGTTTGAAATTGAAGAATACGGTTTGCAATTGCGCCATCCTCCTTTTTAATTTTTGTTTTTGCAAGCCTGATAAATTGTCCATCTCCATCCCTTTTAGTTATAATCCCTTCCAAGGTTCAAAAAATCGGAATCGGAATCGGAATCGGATTTTTGACCACCAAGTCAGAATTGGATGAATCGGCCGGAATCGGAAGAATCGGATCGGTAACTCAGGTATTTTTGGCAGAAGCCTTGTTTTGTAGCCAAAAAATAGGAAAAAATTGATAAAAATAATTTGTAAAAAAACTATGTTAATTAAGACAATATTACACTCAAATAATCCACTACTTATGTAATGTATTACAAACATTACAAATAGAACACACTTTTATAGCCAGAAGCTATGCTGAGCTGGTTGGATCATCTCATCGTTCTCTGTATTAAAATAAGAATGTAGAAACATACATTTACATGGAACTTTTACAATGCATCAAATTTAATAATTTTATTTAGTTAGTACATTTGACAAGACTATTTAATTTTATTCAATATATTGTATTTACTGTTATATTCCAAAATTTTAAAACATGATTTATTGCTAAACTGATCTTTAAACTAAATAAAATTTTCTAACTAAATTAATGACCGATCAGAATTATCTGATTAATCTGAAATGAATCTAAAATTTAAAATATAAACGAAATATGATATTATGTATATTAAAAATATTATTATTATTATAGACCTAAAATAATTTTTAATACTACCCGCGAAAATTCATTACCAGATGTAAGATTTAGAAAAGAAGAGTAAAAAACAAAAAAAAAATGATACTATTCGTATAAATAAATAAAATATAAGAATTGAATAGATAAATATTTATATAAAAACATACATGATTAATATCGAATCATTCGAGATTATAGTTGAGATTAAACATGTGAAATATTTGAAAAACATAATATTATAAAATTTATAAATATCGATTTATTATAAATTCTAGAAGTATGGTTAAATAAATATTTATATACGTATATATATTCTAATCGATTCGAATTTATTAAACAAACTTGATATTTAAAGGGGACTTAATGTTAATAAACAAACTTTATTTTTATACTATTCCCTTTGCTTCCCTCGGAATGAATTCACACCATATACAACCAACCATGTATGAATATTTGTTTCTTTTGGAAAATCTCAGCCGTTCATTGTTCAATCAGCACAAATCTCAAAGGCTTGTTTCAAATTAAAGAATTGAAATTAATCAAATCTAATTTTCAGTTCGGGTCCGCCCAAATGCCTCCGACATTTTTAAAAATACCCTACGTACAATAAAAATTATTAAAAATACCCACGGTCCCAAATTTTTATTAAAATTACCCATACCGGCCAATTATTGGCCGGATCCGATTAAAAAGCCCAACCGGCCAATAATTGGCCGGATCCAATTAAAAGTTCCAACCGGCCAATAATTGGCCGGTTCCAATTAAAAGTCCCATACCGGCCAATAATTGGCCGGCCCCGTGCTTTAATACATTTTTACTGTTTCAGCCCCTATATTAACCCCAAATATCACTCCTTCTTCCTCACAACTTCTGAAGAGCCAGAGGCAGCGCCCAAGAGGTAATTTTTTTTTTTAATTATTTTTATTATTTTTTATTTTTAAATGTTTGTAATTAAGGTTAATTAATTTAATTAAAATTAATGTTAATTAGTTTTAAATAGTTTAAATTCTTTTAGATTAAGTTCAATTAATTTGAATTAATTGTAGTTAGTTTTAATTTTTTTAATTTAATTAAATTAATTGTAATTGAGTTTAGTTAAGTGTAATTAATTTTACTTATTTTGAAGTAATTTTAGTTTAGTTTAATTAAGTTTAATTAATTTAAGTTAGTTTTAATATTTATTTAATTAAATTTAAATTAATTTTAGTTAAGTTCAGTTAAGTTTAATTAATTTTATATTTTTTTAATTAATGTTAGTTCAGTTTAATTAATTTAAAGGAATTGTAATTAATTGTAATTAAAATTAATTGTAATTAATTTTAAGTAAATGTAATTAATTTTAATTAATTGTAATTAATTGTAATTAATTGTAATTAATTGTAATTAATTAATTGTAATTAATTTCAATTAATTTTAATTAATTTCAATTAATTTAATTAATTTCAATTAATTTCAATTAATTTCAATTAATTTCAATTAATTTCAATTAATTTCAATTAATTTCAATTAATTTCAATTAATTTCAATTAATTTCAATTAATTTCAATTAATTTCAATTAATTTCAATTAATTTCAATTAATTTTATTTAATTTCAATTAATTTTAATTAATTGTAATTAATTAATTAGAATTAATTGTAATTAATTAATTTTGATTAATTGTAATTAATTAATTTTGATTAATTGTAATTAATTAAATTTGATTAATTGTAATTAATTAATTTTGATTAATTGTAATTAATTAAATTTGATTAATTGTAATTAATTAATTTTGATTAATTGTAATTAATTAAATTTGATTAATTGTAATTAATTAATTTTGATTAATTGTAATTAATTAATTTTGATTAATTGTAATTAATTAATTTTGATTAATTGTAATTAATTAATTTTGATTAATTGTAATTAATTAATTTTGATTAATTTTAATAAATTAATTTTAATAAATTAATTTTAATAAATTAATTTTAATAAATTAATTTTAATAAATTAATTTTAATTAATTAATTTTAATAAATTAATTTTAATTAGTTAATTTTAATAAATTAATTTTAATTAGTTAATTTTAATTAGTTAATTTTAATTAATTAATTTTAATAAATTAATTTAAATTAATTAATTTAAATTAATTAATTTAAATTTAATTCATTTTAAGTAATTAATTTTAATTCATTGTAATTAATTACTTTTAATTAATTTTAATTAATTGTAGTTAATTTTAATTATTTAATTTTAATTAATGAAAATTAATGAAAATTATTTTTAATTAATAACAATTAATTGAAATTAATTTTAATTAATAACAATTAATTGAAATTAACTAAAATTAGTTAAAACTAATTGAACTTAATTTAAACTAATTTTCTTTATTATTGAGTCACTATGTAAATTAGTAACCTGACAAATGATTATCACTTTCAAAATGTAGTTCGATCACAATGCCATTGATTTCTATACACTGTGGTGGTAAGCTTGAACATAATGCAGACGGACCTTATTACAACAGAGAACCAATTACTTCGGTTATGGTTGACGATAATATATCTCTGTTGGACTTGAAAGTCACAATTTTCGATTACACCCGTTTTAATCCAGAAAGATGCAACCTTGAATTGGGGACCCGAGTGTGTAATGGAAACACCGGGAAATATTCACTTGCGAGAATAACAGATGAAAATACCTGGAGAGGGTTGTGTGGGTATTTTAAGGCCAACGGAGATTTTGTAATAGAGATCTATGTTAGAAGAGTTCCGAGAGAGGCAGGGGTTGGTAGTTCTAGTCAATGCTCAGTTGCAATGGAGACTCCCGTCGTGCCCCCAACAGAACGAGAAAGCAACTATCCACCTATTTACCCAGAAACGAACTATCACCCTACTTACCCAGAAACGAACTATCCCCCTACTTACCAAGAAACCATCTATCCACCTACTCACCAAGAAACATATTATCCAACTGGTGCGAGGAAAGATTTGTTGCACACTGGTACAATGTGGACTACCTTCTGAGTACTTGGAACGGAATGTTTGCTCCTATTGGCAATATGGAAAGTTGGCCTCCTAATACTGAGCCAACAATACTCCCCGCGCAAGGATGGATTAGGAAGGGGCGGCGAAAACACATCCGTCATGTAATGACAATGGATGAACTGGAAGATAGACGACGTGGGCATCAACCGCGACATTCCACCGTTGATAGGCAACGAAGAGGTACGTAACATTTATCAGAAATTATATTTACTTTCAATATGCTGAAACTTACTAAATAACATATACAAATGCAGATGCAAGAAACGCGACCAATGAGTACGCGAATGACCCAGCTAGGGCAAGGGCAAGTGTGTCCGAAGGGCCACGACATTCCCCCGCTACAAGCCATTTAGATGCGTCTGTTATGTTTGCAGAAGCAATGGGGGATGCCCTTAACTTAGGAGGTGAGGCGATTGGATTGCAAAGAAATCCATCGAGAAGGTCAACTAGTAGGTGTACGACAAGGGCATCTGGAAGCCAAGCAGGGCCGTCTGAGACCCAAGCAGAGCCATCTAGAAGGCCATCTTCCGGAACCGGTTTCTTTACGGGATTTTTTTTTAGGCGTAGTAGTAGTAGTAGAAGGTGATTTATCTCTATTATGACTTTTTTTATTTATATGTTGTGAATTTTTTTTTTTATTCCAAGTTCTGTAGTAGTAGAAGGTGATTTATCTCTATTATGACTTTTTTTATTCATATGTTGTGAATTTTTTTTTTATTCCAATTTGTGTGAAGTATGTTGAATTGAATGATACATTTGCAAAATGGATTGTGACACCGAATAGTAAAACACCAAACATAAAACAAGAACAACAAAACATAGAACAACGAAACATATAATAATAAAATAAAGGAACACAACACATGGCACAATAAAATAGTAAAACACCAAACATAAAAAAACAACAACAACATAACCATAAAAAAAATATAAATCAGCGCCGCCACGGAGAAGGAGACCATCGCTCAGCTGGAACTCCGGCGTTCGCCCGATGGGGCCACACTCTATCTCTCGGTGTCTCCGCACGAGCATCGGCCTCTCTGTATGTCACACCCCGCAGCCACGGGTTGCAACAGTTCCCTGCCGTAAACATACAACACCGTGTATGTTTACAAGGCAATTCCCCGTTCAATCAGAAAATGTACAACTAATGAATATCAAACACATCCCGCTGTATACATATATAAATCCAAATATAAGGTTATACAGTCTGGTCAAATATCATACAACAAAAGTATCTCGTACAGATACCAACCATCAGGCCTATCCTAAACTGTACAACAAAAAGGGTAAATGAGGCCACACAGAGGCAACTACCAAAGGTCTATAGCTCGCGTGCCTCTCCGGAACCCGACGCCCCAGATCCTGTAAAATAACCCAAGAGTGGGGGTGAGAATAAATTCCCAGTGCGAAATTTGCCACAGTTTAGATTATTGGACTTGCAATCAAAATTCATATTCAGAAATGAAACCATACAAAAGCAGTTCATACAGATGCATATTCGTAAATAAAACAAGTACATATGATCGACAACAATTTACCAAATGAAACACAAGTTACGGAATTTCCAAGATGAATGTCAAACACGCACGTGTTTGGCTTAACTCAGTTTATTACGGCTGGTAGCACCTACGGACGTCCCACCGAGCTGGACCCTTTATCCAACCCACATCTGTAGGGTTACTGACACCTACAGATGGCCCACCAGCTGGACCCTTTTATCTGACACCCATCCGCAGTGCTTTGGCTTAACCATTAACTAAGGCCTGGTTCATTATCAGATAAAAATTCGTATGCATTAAACTCAGAATCGTCCATTCGCAAAGCGTCAAACCAAACTGTCATTCCTATCCCAGACTGGATATGACATCATTTCATCGTTTCCTCACAGTCACCCAAAGTCTCCGTCACGATCAGTCATTGCCCAGCATTGACTGATCTTAATTAATCACCGCCCAGCAGTAATTAATTATACTCATATGCGCACATGGTTTCGAGTCATCGCCCAGCGTTGATTTCGAAACATTATTGACCATCCTAGATAGTCATCAATTGTTGGGGACTTTCGACCGTAATTCCAAAACAAAAACACACAAACAAACGATATATCATTCAACATGCAAATATAACTGTAATATTCATTATGGACTGAGATGGGGTTATTGCGGCTCGCCACTTAATTACCCGAAAATTTTCAGCTCTTTCTGACAATTTCCAGGCCCTCATTGCGGCCCGCAATGGATGTGGTTGCGGCCCGCAACAAAGTAACCAATTTTCAACCAGAGAGCATTTCATTCTGCTACGTTCATTGCGGCCCGCAATGAATTTATTGCGGCCCGCAACAAAGTAGTCAGAGAGTTAGTCGGTCTGTATTTTGAGCTACGATGTTGGTTGCGGCCCGTAATGGGAGTTGTTGCGGCCCGCAATAAGGCGATTTCAGTACAGATCAATTCTAATTTAATTCGGTTATGCATATGATCCAAACAATTCGATTATGCAATCAATCGAGCAGTTCAACATGACAATTGGAAGCAGTTTAATTCATGAATCTAAATTATCAAACAAGTCCAAGAATCCCGCACCTGCTGGCAATAGGCGTACCGCGTGACTATCGCTCCGGCGCCTCGGAATGCCCCGCAAATATTTGCTCAACCGAGCCTACACCTACATTACGTATATCATCTCAATTAGGTCACATCCCGGTACTGGTTCGCTATTCTGGTTTACGCATCCATTCGGTTGGCCGGTTGGTGTAACCCTAATCTGGTCGAAACCTCAATTTAACCATTACACGTTCTAACCTTTCCCGAACCAGCGGTAACCCTACCGAGGACAAGTCTAGTCGGTCGGAATAACCTAATCAATCAATGCCACGTTTCAATTCGGGATTTGGTATCAAAACCCTAGAATTGGGAAATCCAAATTGGGAGACGAAATTACAGAGAAAATCGGTAACCGAGAGATGAGAAACTCAAAGGAGTTAGAGTTCGATCAATTCTAACAAGAATCTCGGGTTTAAAACGAACAATCCGCGGATTCGAGAAATCTCGAATTTTCAGACGAGAAGGGAAAAGAAAAATTTACCGATAGAAGGGATAGGAGAGATCTACGGCTGTCTTCGCGGTTTCACCCTCGATTTCCCGGACGGTGGCGTAACCCGACGGGATTTTGGCTCTCTCTCTCTCTCTCTTTTCTTCTCTCTCTCTCTCTCTTTCTCTTTCTTTCTCTTTCTTTCTCTTTGGCCGGCCACACAAGGGAGAAGGGAGGGGGTTAGGGTTTATCAAGAGGGTGCTTCGCGATTCGTGCTAGGATGTATCAATGGTCCGAATAATTCTAAAATTCAATATAAACCCATTTAACGTGTTTTAATTTCTCATTCCGCACTCGTCGATCAAATTTCGATTCCGTTTTAACCATTCTAAATTAACAAATGATTTAAATTTTATTATAAAATTTTCTTAACGTGACACTGTACATCATATCGGCAGTATCCCAGACAGACTCATGCGTAGAGACCGGTAGAGGTGTACCGAATATAGATGCAGCGAGATCAGTCCCAAAGTCAGGCTGATGCTGAGCCCCGCTACCACTGGCCTCTCCATCGTTGCCCATCTGCGGCATTCCATAGTCAAAGATCCCGAGCTCGTCCAGACTCACGCCGAACTGTGGATCTATCTCATCTGGATCTATCTCAGCCATCTGTGGCTCCGGTGGCATCTCGGACTGACCCTGCAATCACTAACATAATCTACTGAATTAGAACAGAACGAAGAAATTTGCACTAATTCATACAGCTAAAATAATAAAACATACCGGAGGCTGAAACGGACGACCGTCGTCAGTGTAGAATGCGTGCCATCCCCTCGTGGACAACACCCAGCGATGGTGGTCCCACTCTGGAACCGTCTCGGGGGGGATGGCATGTCTCGCGCCAGAACCGGGCTCTCATCGGGCTCGGACGGATCTATCTGACGCCAATCGATATTTTCTCTGGCGTCCCGCAGCATGCCGATGAGCTGCCCACCGTGCCCAGAATCCTCCATGAAAGTGGCACCCTTCTCAACGTAGCCGTAGCCAAACCGCCTCCAGTTCTTTTTTCCTAGCATCTTGATCCCATGCGCTACGGTCTTAATCGCTGCCAACAGCTGAAAGAGTAATTTGTTAGATCAAACAATGATGAAGTAATCAGTTAAAGGAAAAAAACATCTAGTTTCAAGTGAATTACCTGGCGAGCCCATTTTCTACCGTTGGGTGTGTAACCGTCGTCGTTCTTGATCATATCGCGTAAGTGAGCGCCGTAATCGCCCTCCAGATATACGCTCGCCATGCATACCCGCATGTACCAAGTCTCGTACCTCAGTAGGGGATCTCCCGGGGTCTGCATCAACTCATCCGGGTATACATAGAAGTGCTCGTGCTGCGGCTGTGCCAAGATACTGCAATAGAACTCGTGGTGCAGGCTCCAGTCGCGCTCCGTACGCGATAAGTGGCTCATCCTGTAAGAAACACGTTAGTTGCAACACAAATAAATAAAACAATATATGACAGTACAAAAGAGATACGACTTACATGTGCAGGTCTACGATAGTGGACCTCGGCAAAGATGGCTCTGCGAGAATGAACGGCGATGTCCAAACTGGCGGAGTACGCGATCCGGGTAGTGGTGCTCCACTACCCAGAAATGTACGAGCGGCCCCATATAATACCACATATCCATAGACTGAAAACATCTCACCGGCAGCCTACCGTCATCGTACAGCGTGGCGTACGGGGTCCACTCAACCTGCTCCGCCGTCAAATTCTGCAGCTGTGACCGGACTGGCCTGATACCCAATGTGTAACCGTGGCCCTGATCCTTGTAGCTGTGAATACCGTGCCACTTCTTGCCGTATGCCGGGCAGCGGATATCGTCGGGCTCTCCCCAAGCCGGCGCCGCATTCGGTATGGGCCTGCCCACCGGTAGCCGTGACCACGACCAGTGCTGAAGCAACAGTACTGGCCCGTACATCTGTTTCGTATCTGGCTGCATTTGTAATAATTTCATATGTCAGGTGCAACTTCTTCATTTATTATGTAAAAGAATCAGATAATAGCTAGGGACTTACCACAGAAGCACGACAGAGGTGGGAGTATAGATGGGCTAGGACGGCCGCACCCCAGTTGTACTTCGATGGGTCATCCAGGTTTGCCAGCAGCGGGAGATACATCATCGGCATGCAGTCACCGGAAGAATCAGCAAACATGACGGAACCAAATAGGTCCATCACGTAGCCCCGTGTATATCTGCAGTAACAAACATGTAATATAAGATCAGCAACAAACGGGAATTCAGAAAAAAAAAATACGGGAAATTTGAAGTTTGTACCTCTGAATCTCCATATCGGTGGAGTCTGCTGTCAGACCCGCGCTGAAGTGCTGGCGCAACCTCTTCATCCTCAAGTGGAATTTTGATGTTCCACTCTTCTCAATGAGGGAGCGAGGATCAGCCCCCAATAGCTCCTCAATCTGAGCAGCAAACATCGTGCTGTCAGATACGCCACTGACGGGGGTGCCACTGATAGCCAACCCCCACAAAGAACTCACGTCCTGGAGAGTCACTGTCATCTCTCCGAACGGCATGTGAAACGTGTGCGTCTCGGGACGCCATCTCTCAACCAATCCCGCGATGAGAGACGCGTTGATGACGCCACTCCCAGTCCGCAAGATGTCTACCATCTGGTAGAGGCCTAGATTGACAAGATACCGGTCCATCGACGGGTAGTATGGCAAGTGAACGCACCGCAGCTTCACATCTAAAATAGACTTGTCCTACATTGACAAATTTAATCCACATGGAGTTAGTACATCAACACTTAAATTCAAAGAAATTTGAAAATGTGAAAAAAAAAACATACCTCACGAGAAGCCAGTGAGACCCGGTGATCGCAGTGGGGCACCCACAGAAGAGGACTGAAATGATCTGTGCTGCTAGTCGCTATCGGCTCGTCAACTATAGGTGACAGTGGACGAAGCCTAGGCCGTCCTCTGACCATCCTAATTTCATTAATAAGATTCTGTTAACCGATGCTATGTGAACCGTAAATCATAATTGCAGTAAGAAATGTAAAAAAACGGCTAAAATAGGCTTAAACACGCTAAAAAGGGATAAAGTATGATTAATTACTCTAAAATCGGTTAAAATAGGCTTAATAACGGTGAAAACCGCTAAAATAGGCTCAACTACGCTAAAAACGGCTAAAATATGCTTAGTAACGGAAAAGAGCTAAAATAGCCTTAATTAAAGAAACTGCTCAATCGAGGAGAGAGAGTGTGAAATTTGATGAAATGATTTGTGAGAGAGAAGAGGGAGTGTGCATATAGTACATTGCTTAGCAATTTAGCATACTACTTTTATTATTATAACTTGAACTATTTTAACGATGCATAAAAATAGTAGTATGGTGTTAATCAATTGTCTTTATTAATTAACAATATATTTATATTTAGAATTTATAAATCTAAGTATTTAATTTATTAATTCTAATTAACTACGGGTTGGTGTGCTAATTGAATTTAAGTTGGGTTTGTACAACCCGATCAAAATTAAGCCAATTCCAATTAATTTAAACCAAGGCCCAAACCGAAAACACTAATAAAATTTCCCCATTTTGCAATTCAGTCCCTATCTTAATTTAAATTACACAAGGGCCTAGATTTTTATCGTTTCACCCAACAGTTTCAAAACTTCGCAATTAGGTCCCTATCAATTCAAGTCAGTACCAGTGGTATCACTGGGCTGGTACCAACTGGCACCAGCAACTCTATATTTCACATATCGCAAGGCAAGGCCAACACAGAACACAAGTCCAAGGTAAATGCCAGACGCACTCAAAGGAACAACAAAACAGGCAAACCTGCACCAACATGGTACCAACCAGAAGAGCCAACGGAAGGCCACAAGGCCAGCAAGGAAATCAAACCAGAACAGGCCCAGCTTCACAGCAGCACCCAAACACAACACTGGTACGGTGTACCAGTGTACCAGCAAAATCAAAACAAGGCACCAGAAATAGCACAGCAAAACCGGGCAGTAGACGGCAAGGCAGCCCGGCACCAGAACCCGCAAAGACTGGTACTGACAGTGTACCAGTCACGCAAAACAGGGCAGAAATCAAGGCAGCAAGAAAAACGGGGATAATGACAAAAGGGGCGTCACAACGCAGCAAGGACATTTTCACCCGAAATCCCCAATTCATCCCGTGATTAAGTCGGGAAAATCAACAACCCGTACAAAATCAATCAATATTCCCGTTTCATAGCCAAATTCATCGTCGCCGAGAAATTCAACAACTCGCGCGAGACATTCAATTAATCAAAATGTACGACATTTTCTTCCCTTAAGTACAAATCAACAACAAAGAGGGTTCCAACAATTACCCGAATGGAGAGGGAAGGCAACAAAGGCAGCGAACCAGGTCAGCACCCAAATCGAGCGGGTCAAGCAAAATCAGCAACACCACACCAACAGGACTGGCCACCTCCAAGCACCAGAACAGCCACACAGCAGCGCAAGGAGGCCAACAGAGGCACAATCCGCAAGAATGCACAACTCGAACCGCAAGGAGGCCAACAGGGGCACGGCTCCAGGGAAAGAGAATTATTGCTCAAGGATAGTAACGGAATTATTGCTCAAGTATATTCGAATTTGTTAAATTTAAAATTTAAAATTAAACACTTCTAAAATTTTATAAATTGATTAACCTTGGAACCGGCCAATTATTGGCCGGTTGGGACTTTAAATCGGATCCGGCCAATTATTGGCCGGTTGGGCTTTTTAATCGGATCCGGCCAATAATTGGCCGGTATGGGTATTTTTAATAAAACTTTCGGACTGTGGTTATTTTTAATAATTTTTATTGAACTTAGGGTATTAATAAAAATGTCGGAAATGCCTTAACCCGATCAATTATTTTAACCATTGGATTACATCTAGCACGAATCCTGAAGCAATATCATCCTTTGATCTTTGAAAACATTTGAAATTGGAAAGTTAACTCCATTTAATAAAAATTACGGGTCCACAGACCCTCTCCCTCTCTTCGTTTCGCGCAAGGAGGCAAAGCTTCCCTCTCCCTCTTCTCTCACTCTCCCTCCCAATTTCCTGCACCGCCTACGAGAATCGGACAAAACTCGGCTCAATTCGGACAAAACTCGCACAGGTTAGTGAGAATCGGACAAAACTCGGTGTAACTCGGCCGATTCCGTCACTGTTCATCCGATTTTTTCTGAGAAAATCGCATAGACCCGAGAATCGGGTAAAAATCGGCCCGGTCCCGTCCGATTCCGAGTTGAATCGGCCGAGTTGACTCGGAATCGGTCGATTTTTTGAACTATGACTTCTTCGAGAAAATTTAGACCAACCTGGTTTATAATCTGACACGTGTCTACTATTTTGATCTTGTATGCTTTTACTGAACTTCTAGGAATGATTAAATATAAGGGAGTGTTTTCTATGTATATTAAGACAAAAAGATTCCGGTGCTGTAATGCTAATGCTTGTGTGAAGATAATTTGACGGGAGGGATTACAATTGCTTGAAAAACATTCTCTCCAGTGAGGATGGTTTAAATTTTGAAGCCTCAAATCAACAATTCTTTCGAAGTTTCTCTGATCACAGGTTCCTAACTTCTATCCTATTACTCAATTTTCCCTTTGCAAGTTTGAGTAAATTTTGTTGCATTGATGCATGCATTTATAGTGTTCGACAAAATTCCCAAACCAAAATCAAGCTAGTAAGCAAAAAGAAATTGAAGTTAGTAATCAAGCTAGTAAATTTATGTTATAATTGATGTAAATTTATGTTCGACGAAATGCCCTTTTCTGTTTGCTTAAGCTTATTGATCGATTGCTCTCTTTAATTAAACAAGGAGCTAGAGGTGTTCAATTTCACAGTTGGAGGTGTTCAATTAAACTGGTATAGAAACAATTAGATTATTTAAGTTAGGTGAAACCCTATACCATTATACCAGTCATACCCATCACTAATCATTAGTCACTTGATGAAAAGTTAGGCTGTGATGGGGATGCATGTGTTTACCTAGACCGTTGTTTTATTTTACTTGCTTTTGTGCGAGCATCTTGGACTTGATGATAAGTAACCAGTACCACTCTTCGGTACTGATCTGGGTCAGGTTGAAATACAAAACCGCTGTGGAATGTTGCATATTGCGTGGAATATGTTCGATGAAATGCCTGACAGAGAAAAAAAGCCTAATGTTTCTACCATACTGCATACTTTGAATCCATGTCAATTTATCAATATATACCAGTAGTCTCCTTAGGTGCACATTACCAAATATTGATTTTTGATTGATAAATAGGATAAGAAAGATGATGTTAAAGCTGGAGTTAAATTTGTCAGCATTGCTGTTCGGAAATTCGTCGACATACTAGAATTTAGGATTTGCTGTAGTCCGTATTGGTAGCTTGGGACTTGGGGGGTTACAATGCTCATCTCGGTAAAATATCACTTATTTTTATGCCAAATTGCTCATATTGGTTTTATTTTTCAGGTTTTTCCACCAAGTTCAAAGGGAAGATTTGCAAAATTACCACAAAGGGGCTGCAGTGCAATTTTAGTCAAGCTGAGGAGGTCAATGAGGTTAGAAGTTGCAAAATTGAATATATGACTGATGTCATTAGATGGTTCAAATCTTTGAATTTATATATTTAGGTATTTCCTAGTAAATTAGTGCTATTTTTCAATTGAATATATGACTGATTCCACTGCTGTCCCTTAACCCTGTCCCTAATTCCCCTGTAGAAGAGGCAACATGCTCTTTTCTGTGGCACACCAAGCAAAGAGGTGGTTCAATTAATTTTTTTTATCTTGTTATTATTCTTTATTTTTCATCAATTTTGTGCTTTTAACTGGAACAATACTCTTGTCAGACAAATGATAGATCAAGAACAGAAATGAGCTTACACTCCTTAAAAATAACTCTTTGGCATTTTCACCTTATTTAATTTTGGAACTTCTCTTGTTCAGTAGCGTGTTGATATTGAATCAAGCATCATTCTTATTTAGTAATTTTTAATTTTTTATCCCTTGGTATCAAACCCTGATATTAAATCAATTGTTCAATCTCTCTTAGGTGCATGACCTGGGTGTTGAACTCAACCAGTCAGAAACTTTGCTAAACACTCATAACCATCACTAATCATGAATCACTTGTTGAAAAGTTAAGGCTGTGATGGGGATGTATGTGTTTACCTAGACTGTTGTTTATATTTTACTTGCTTTTGTGCGAGCATCTTGGACTTGATGATAAGTAACCGGTACCACTCTTCGGTACTGATTTGGGATCTGGGTCAGGTTGAAATACAAAGCCGCTGTTAGGTTTTGTGTTTGATTTTACTTCAGATTTTATATTTGCTTCTATATTCTTGGGAGTTGAGATAACAAGGTTAAGTTGGTAGGGTTAGATACTAGTACCAATGTTCAGTACTGGATTGGGGTCGATAAATAGTCTCGTACCACTTTCATCAAAAGAAAACCCAAAAAACTAAAAATCAGATCTATTTGTACTGATATACAACTAGGTTGATTTTATGCTAATTTTTCTCATTTATTGATACTCATATGTTTAAAAAAAATTATGCAGGAGGACAGATAAGACATTTTAGTAACTTGAAAACACAAGTGCAAACAATATTTGTGATTTGTGAAGGATTGTAATATTTAACTACTATTTAGCTACTGTATATAGTGAAAATGTTTATTAAAAAAGACAACATTCTTTTTTTTTTCTTATAAAAAAATGTATATGCCAGACACATTTTAATAAATTTGTTTATAAAAAAATTATTAAACTTTTGTTGTTTTAAAATAAATTTGTATTATCATTGTCCTTCTCTAAATTTTTATTAAATTCTCTAAAATATACAAAAATGTTTGTGTCCAGTAATTCAACATGGATCTCTAGCATAAAATAATATAAAAATGATCAACAAAACAATTGCATGGGTTAGCCCATGCTAATAATATGTCCCACAACTTCATAACTATTTGCTTGGGCATAGAATGAAGTATTTGCATGTATCTTTAATAAAATATACTATCTGTCTACTTCAGAACTATTTGCTTGGACATAGAATGAAGTATTTGCATGATATCAAGCATTTGCATGGACCTTTAATAAGTTGAAATGTGACTTGGACAACTCTTGAACTCACTGAGTTGTGGGTCCCTATTTATTTTGATGTAATGAGTTTGTCCATCAATTCTGGTCCTATATTATCAAAAGACAAAAACAGGTAGGCCCATGTTTTATATTGGAGCCAGGCCCATTTCTGATGCATTTGCATGTAGGCCTATATTTTATTTATGTACAATATTCATTATTTATAATTTATCTTCTAGCGTGGGTATTGGAAGAAATGAAAGGAATTTCGTGCTGTACCGATCATGATCTGTGCTGAA
>JAJGRX010001114.1:0-128052 GCA_025461125.1 Carex kokanica | reverse complement strand
AAATATAAGAAGAATAGATAAAATTTAACTATTTAAATAGAACTTGTACAAACTGACACAATTAATGTACGAATAAAAATGATATATTCATAAAATACACGGACCTTCATCAATTTAGTGATTTTTATTTCTGTCAAGTAAAGAGCTACAGAGGTTTACTGTTCACTAGATGAATACCAAAATTAAAAAAGAGTTCACTAAATCTCAGTTTGCACTTGCCAGAAAAGAACAGGAAGAACCAAATATATTATTGTCATATTGCTTTTTTTTATTTTTCTTTTTTCTATGGTACTTGTGTGTGAGACACAGCCATGGGAGAGAACTCAGCTGTAAATCTTATAAACTACAAACCCACCACAATATTGTGATGAATGTTCATGCAAAATATTAGTTCGATGGCCTATAATAATAAAGTAATTTTAGTTATTTAGTGCAATTTTTTAAAATTTCTAATATGAATAAATAATGTTGTAGTTCAGAATTGTTTTTAAAATATTTTGCAAATCTGACACAACAATAATTTATAAGTTTTTTATATACATTGTAAGAGTGAGGCTATGGTGCTATGCATAGCACCAATGGCTAGTGTACTACGGCTCAATATGGTACTTTTTAAAATCCTAACGGTCGATCCGACCGTTCAATGTGATATCCATATGAATATGTACTTGCAAACTAAATTTTATATTTTTTCGAATTTTTTACTATTTTTTCAGATAGGTAGAAAAATCAGTGTTTTTTGAAAATTCTGGACCATCAAAATTCTACCTATCTGAAAAAATAGTAAAAAAATTCGAAAAATATAAAATTTAGTTTGCAAGTACATATTCATATGGTTATCACATTGAACGTCGGATCGACCGTTAGGATTTTAAAAAGTATCATATTGAGCCGTAGTACACTAGCCATCCGTGCTATGCATAGCACAATAGCCTCACTCTACATTGTAATATTTAAGTTGATGTTTCACTAGATTTGAATGGACAGTTAGTTCACTTCAGGTCAAAGTTATTTCTATATTGATACTTGACAAAAATTGTGTAAAAGACGAGCTCATAGTTTCTACTAAGTATATATTGTGTAATTAACTTTTGATATTGTTATTAGTTCATACTTTTAACCATTACTCTAGAAAATGCGAACCTAATAAAATTAATTTAATTTCAGTCCACATTTTATTTTTAAAGAAAAAGCTGGTCATGAGCATAGTAACATGATCCGCGTATTAAAAGTTCTTTTGACGTTTCAGAACCGAACAGTGAATAAAACGGAAAAACATATTATAAATTTTATTAGCGAATAAAATGCGATTTTTTTGTAAAAAAATTTAATTTTGATTTTTACTTCCTTGTGGTACCGAATTATTTCCGAATCACGAATTTTTTATATCGCCGAACTGAACCCGAATAATTCATTTGTCATTATGGCAATGAGCACCTCAACTTGCAAGAAAAAGTATCCTCCCAACCTCTCAGGTACCGTAAAAGATTCCTTTCACTTTATGGTTTGAGATTAACTTCCATCTACTTTGAGATTCGTTCTATTGCGGGTAGTATTATCAAACTTTGAGACGTGCAAAGTTAAAAAGAAAGGTTCAGATCAACTAATTTTAAAATATTCCCTGTTACGGTAGCGAATCCAACTCCGCTGTTTTTCATTTTTCTGCTCTCCTCCTGCTCTTCTCTCTATCTCTCTCCTCTTTCTCTCTCTACTCCTCTCTTAAGAGAGAGATAGGCAGTAAAAGGCGAGCAGGAAGCTGCTTTTCTTTGTAGAAAAGCAGCGGAGTGGGATCCTACGGTAGCGGGGAGGATCTGAATTCAACTTGCAAACTATCGGTGACATCATTTGAGTGAGGCTATGGTACTATGCATAGCACGGATGGGTCCGTGCTACGGCTCAAAATTTGAGTTTTCAAAACCCTAACGGTCCATCCAAACCGTTCAACATGATTATAAAATGAATATGTACTTGCAAACCAAATTTTACATTTTTATGAATTTTTTTACTATTTTTTTAGATAGGTAGAAAATAACTGTTTTTGGATGGTCCAGAATTTTCAGATCAAGTGATTTTCTACCTATCTAAAAAAATAGTAAAAAAATTCAAAAAAATGTAAAACAAGTACATATTCATTTTATAATCATGTTGAACGGTATGGATGGACCGTTAGAATTTTAAAAACTCAAATTTTGAGCCGTAGCACGGACCCAACCGTGCTATGCATAGCACCATAGCCTCACTCACATCATTTTATCTGGTTCCACGGGTCTCATGCTCTCATTTGGTTTTAGTGGATCGGCTCATGGACCATGTTTTTCCCAAATCAAAGAAAGTTGACTAAACTCACTCATTGACTGATGAAATCAAAACTCTCAAACCCCTTCGCCGCAAGTGTTTCACCCTCTTTTTTGAAAAACTTGGCAGCGGCTGCCAAGGCTAAAACCCTCAAACCCTCTCTAAAACCCTCAAGGCGGCTGCTGCCATGGCCAAACTACCCAACAGATTCCGACCTCATCGATCGCCTCTCTAATCTTCCCGACGCGGTGCTTATCACAATCATCTCCTTCCTCCCCACTCATATCTCCGCTCGCACCTCCGTCCTATGTCGCCGTTTCCGCCACCTCTGGGAGGCCTCTCCTTCCTTTGCGGTCATCAGCTACGACCTTCCTAAGCCCCGATCTAAAAACTTCATTGCCATGGCCAAACGTGCACTGCTTCGCCGCAATCCCTCCTACCCCCTCCACAGCTTGTGCCTAGAGGTATCCCGCTGTGGCAGTAAAAATGCCATAGCGATCGTTTCGTCCTTGCTTGCCAAGGCCCGCTCCCTGGACTTGCGCCACCTCACCATGGAATGTTTCAAGTTGTCAGATTTGTTACCTATTCTCCCCATTGTCTTTAAAATTAACTCTCTCAGGTGCCTCTCCCTTCATCGCTTACGTACCCTTGGCGAATATCCTCGAAAAATTAAGTTTCCTTCTGGAATCAATTTAACTTTCCTGAGAAGCCTTTCTATTCAATCAAGTGGGGCTGACGTGGCCAATCTCAACAAACTTCTCTCTGAATTGTGTTCTTTGGAAGATTTACATATTGATGTAAGAGGGATTCCTGGGCTTAGCCTTTCCTCCCAGACAATCAGAAAACTCAAACTGATTATTACCTTCGGTTCTCAAAAACATGATATTGTGGGGTTATCACTTCCTTCATTGGAGTCACTTCATTTCGAAATTAAGAACTGTCTTGGAAATATGTCACGCATCCATGCAAAGGTTCCGTTGTTAACAAAAGCTGTTATTAAACTTGGTGAAAAGAATGTCAGTACTATTGATGGGCTGCTGAATTGCATCTCACATGTGGAAGAGCTAAGCCTGCATTTAGACATTAGCACGGTCATACACTTTACCCTCTTAATTATTATTTTTTTGCACATGTCGGTTATGTTTTCTTTCTTCACCTCTGGTGCAAGTGCATCTTCGAATTGTTTATTATGTGTTTCTGAACCTATCAATTGACCATCTTTTAATTTAAAGTGGTGTGTTACGATATGTTAGATATCTGAAACCGGTATGACAATTTTATATGATTACTTGGTAATGTACGGTACAATTGTAGGTTGATGCTTTACTTGAATATTTTTGGCATGTTTGATTTGTGCAGTATACGCAGCACCCATTTCCTATTTTGTTGAAATCAGGAAAAGATGTGCCACATTTTCATAATTTGAAGCACTTGGATGTGACCCTTTGTTTTCACGAGCACAATTTGGCAGCTGTCATTATGATGCTCCATAATTGTCCTATTCTGAAGTCACTGAAGCTGGTTCATAAGGTGCACAACTTTTTAATTTTTTTTTTCTACTTCCTGCTCTCAATTAGGCTAGGGTTGGGAACTATCAATCCCTGAGTCTCCTAACTTCTTGTGTATCTCTCTTTAACAAAATAATAGTTGGTATAATATCAAACCATTATACCATAACAAAAAAAGCATCCAGAGTACAAGTTTGGTTTTAGAATTATTTTGTTAATCCTGATTGCTCATCTCCGGTTGGGTTTCATTTCTAGCCTACCCCAACTTGTTTGGGACTAAAGGCTTGGTTGTTGTTGTTGTTGATTGCTCCTCTTTGTGCTATTGTTAGTTTGTTACTCGTGGCTCATGAGGTTTAGTTTTAGTGTAAAATCTAGCCCTATTAAACTAATTGAAGGTTCAAAAATCTTTTGCAGTATCTTTGCCGATGTAAGCCAGTCCTAAATCAAAGTGTTTTTTTTTTCTAAATTACTCATTCAGAAAACATAGATGATACTTTTAACAGTGTAAGCCAATCCTAGATCATATTACTTTTTATTAAAACTAGTCGTACTTTAGTGTCATTTCCTTTCTTACTATACACTGCCCAAACCAGTGGTTGTTCTACTGAGGGGATGTGGCCAATATAAATCCTCTTTTGTTTGCAATTACTCTTGATATCCTTTGTTTCGAGTTCATTGGACAAGAATGTTTCTACAGCTAGTTGAAATTTGAAGGGGATGAATTAAATTAGTTTTTATTATGTGATGCAGAGGGGCTAGGTTTCTTGCCAATTGCATCCTCTTTCTATTTATCTTTCCAAATTCTCAAATATATGCTACTGACTATATAAATATATATATATTGTTTTCTGCTTTAGATTCCCAAGTCCAGTTGTTGGACGACAGGAAGGAAAAGGAAAGATTGGGCATCAAATCTGCCGTGTAATGTTAATGGTAATTGCCGCTATGCTTATTACAGAAATCTCCATTTGGAGGAGGATCGTAAAGAATTCATGAAGTTGCTTAGCAAGAAATGTACCTCTAAAGAGGCAAGCTCGTAACTAGGACATGCTAAACAAAGTCATTTCATAGCTTTGCTTGTATTGCTGATTTTTGTTGGAGCTAAATATCCTAGACGTGTGTCGTGTCGACATGATTTTAATTATGTTTGAAGCGTGTTGTCAAATGCTTTTGTTTTTGGTTCACTCTTATGTAAAGTTAGATCAAATTTGGGCATGCATGTAGGTTGATGTGGAATGTGTTTATATTGTTATGTTGGTCCTTGGTGATATTTCGGTTAGATAAAATTATAAATCAACCGAGTTATATTCCGGCTGATTCAACTCAGCTTAAAGTTTCACTTTTAACATTTTAACAAGATATACCAAAACGAAAGAGAGAAAACGCAAATAAAAAAGGATGAAATGCCTCACATTTGAGTCCTGTTTAATTTAAGCTGGCATAGAAATAGCTAGATGTCAGCCATTCTGAAGATGTCTATTGATATGGGAAAAAAACTTTGGCAAACAAATAGCAAGAAACAGTTAAACAACAGCCCAGAAATAATGACCTGGAACTTCCCTCTTCTACAGTTTTCCTTAATTAACAATACACAATAAACTAAGACAATCTAACAACTTCTTAACATAAATCAAAATTCAATCGAAATTGTAATTGTTTGCCGAACGATCCATTCATTTATTTATTTTAGTTCACGAGCTCATCAGACAATGTCAAGTGATTCTTCCTTTTAATTATTATTTGTTTTTATTTATGTATTTATTTATTTATTTATTTTAGCAAAAATACATTTGTTTTCTTTAATAGTTAACGGCAATTACCGTTAACAAATATATTAATTAAAAAAGTTTAATTACAAATCTAATTGCACAGAGTGCTCCCACATTATTTACCTATCTATATAGAGCTACTCTATGCAAGTATTAAAATGCTGGTATATATCTACTATTTTGATACAAAGAATTATATCGTAAAACCATATTCATATCCATATTCACACAAATATTCCCATATTGAATATCCACCCATATACCAGTTCGATATTAGATATTATCAAATACCGTTTTTCACCCCTATACCAGTGCACATCGAATATATATATATTTTTTTTAATTTGAAAATTAAGTATCTGAACTAAAGCTAATGTTAAATATTTGATGGACGAGAAATTATGATATATTAAAGTTTAGCTGCCTTTTGTCAAAACAAAGATAAAAATAAATACAACATTATCAAATATTTGAAAACATGTTATTCATGTATTAAATTTGTTTGCATTCATAGATCTTTATTTCGAACTTAAACAAAAATAAAAAAGATATTTGGACTAAAATATGTATTTGCAGGTTATTGTAACTATACATACGTTCAGAAAATAAATATAAAATTATAAAATATTTAAAACAAAAAATAATATTATTCGGATATTTAAAAATTCAAAACAGACAAAAGGAAATCTATATAATTTAATATTTATCCACCTCATAAATGGGAAACGTTTTACAAAATCAAATCATTATTAATCTGAAAAGGTAGTACAAAGACATCCCAGTTCATATTTTGGATTCGGAATATATATGTGTTGGATAGCGTTTTTGGACCCCAAACGCTATGCTATGACATCAAATGCGCTATTTGCGCTACGGCCGCTACAGCGCTTAGCGGTCCGCTATTTGCGCTATACCATATGAGTTTTTTATTTTTATTTTTAAGCAATTTATATGAGTTTTAAATAAAGATAAAAAAAATCTCAAACCGAAATTGAATTTGTTGCTACTTGCTACAGATAATCAATTTGAAATTGGGAATCAAAATTGAAATTTGAATAGAAAAAAAGTCCAAACCGAAATTAAAATTTGAATAGAAAAAAAAAATAGATTATGTCATGAATCATGATGTTTAAGATATTTTTAATAGAAAAATCGATAGTTTATGATATTACTATGGATATTTTGAACCGCAATTTGGACTTTGTACGGGTTCAATATGAATATTATAATTTCTTAATTACTTTGGTGTTTATTTATTGTTCTATGAGACGTTAGATAATGTTGATATTTAGTAGAAATATTGAAATATACGAAATGTAAAAAAAAAAAATGCTATTTGGAATAGCATTCCGCTATAGCGATGCTATTCGCTATAGCTTTTTTTTTTAACTTTCCCACTACGATGCTATAAACGCTATTTAGAACCTTGTGGAAACAATGAAAATTAAATCGTCATTCAATTATGTTGTTTATCGAGGAAGCAACTTTCCAAATTCTGATTGAGTAAAAGGATTGCTTTTTGGTTTCATGGGCTCCCTTAAATGCAACCTTTTTCATTCTTGTGCATTGTAAGTTGTAATACAATGAACCAGGTTGGCTTGTTATAAGCAAACATTAAGAGCCTGTTCGGCTGCTCTCCAATTTTTACTGTTTACGGAGAAAAAATAAATTCATTCAGATTGAATTTTTTTTTTTTTCCACGTGAACTGTAAAATTAGTTCAATTTTTTTTTTTTCTGTTCACATTCTCCAATCCACTGTGCTACCGATCCTGCCCTAATGCATTCAATGGTTAATCTTGACCGGACCGTTCACATTAGTAAAAATCTCAGGAATGCCTAATTCTAACGGTTCAATATCTTGTAATATATTTACTGGACCATGTTTTACCGAATGAAAGAAACTTGACTTCACTCACTCCTGACTGATGAAATCAAAACCCTCAAACCCTCTCGCCGTTCCTGCTTCCCCCCTCAAACCCTCTCCGTGGGAGAGGCGACTGCCATGGCCAACTCTTCAACTGATTCCGACCTAATCGATCGCCTCTCTAATCTCCCTGACGCGTTGCTTATCACAATCATCTCCTTCCTCCCCAACTCGCATTGCCGCTCGCACCTCCGTCCTCTGTCGCCGCTTCCGTCATCTTTGGGAGGCCTCTCCTTCCCTTGAACTAATCAGCGAAGATTTTCCCTACCGCTCATCAGCCGAGAACTTCGTTGCCATGGTTAATCGTGCGCTCCTCAGCCGCAATGCCTCCCACCACCTCCTGAGCTTGCGCCTAGAGGTATACCGCTGTGGCAGACAAAATGCCAATAACGATCATTTCGTCCTTGCTTGCCAAGGCCCGCTCCCTGGACTTGCGCCACCTCACCATGGAAGGTTTTTATTTGTCAGATTTCTTACCTATTCTGCCCATCGTCTTTACAATTAACTCTCTCAGGTGCCTCTCGCTTCACTTACGTTCCCATCCTCGTCAAGAACTTAATTTTCCTTCTGGAATCAATTTAACCAACCTCAAAATCCTTTCCCTTTCCCTTAAATGGTATGAGGCTGACTTGGCCGATCTCAACCCACTTCTCTCTGAATTGTGTTCCTTGGAAGAATTACATCTTAATATAAGTGGCACGCCTTGGTTTAGTCTTTCCTCCCAGGACAATCAGAAAACTCAAACTGATTAGTACCAAGAATACTCAAAAACTTGATACTGTGGGGTTATCACTTCCTTCATTGGAGTCACTTCATTTGGAAATTAAGTACAGTCTTGGAAATCTGTCCCACATCCATGCAAATGTTCCGTTGTTAACAAAAGCTGTTATTAAACTTGGTGATATCTGTGAGAAAAATGTCAGTACTATTGATGGGCTGCTGAATTGTATCTCACATGTGGAAGAGCTAAGCCTGCATTTAAAGGAGAGCAAGGTTATACACTTTACCCCTCTTAATTTTTTTTTTTTTTTGCACATGTCAGTTATGTTTTTCTTTCTGCACTGCACCTCTGGTGCAAGTCCATCTTTGAATTGGTTAGATATGTGTGTCTGAACATATCAGTTGACCGTCTTTCAATTTAAAGTGGTGTGTTGTGATATGTTGGATATCTGAAACCGGTATGACAATTTTATACGATTACTTGGTAATGTACAGTACAATTATAGGTTGATGCTTTACTTGGATATTTTGACATGTTTGATTTGCACAGTATGCGGAGCACCCAATTCCTATTTTGTTGGAATCAGGAAAAGATGTGCCACATTTTCATAATTTAAAGCACTTGGATGTGACCCTTTCTTTTCACGAGCACAATTGGCAGCTGTCATTATGATGCTCCATAATTGTCCTAATCTGAAATCACTGAAGCTGGTTCATGAGGTGCATAACCTTTTTAAATTTTTTTATTGTTTATACTTCCTGCTCTAAATAAGTCTAGGCTTGGGATTGAGCTCTTTTTTTTTCTTTTCGAACAGCAAGTAGGATATAATTGGGAGTATGACAATACCTGATTTAATTCAATCCAACCCATATAATTCCGGCTGAAACTTCCATCGGTTGTTGTTAACCATTGCAATCCTGATTGCTCCTCTTTGTACTATTATTAAATTATGTGAAGATTCAAAATCTTTTGCAGTACTTTGCCGATGTATGCCAGGCCTAGAGTTTAGTATTTTCTATATTTACTAAATTAGTCGTATTCAGAAAACATATGCGATATTTTACTAAATTAGGTTCCTTGCCAATAGCATCTTTTTTTATTATTTGTTTTTTTCCAAATTCTCTAGTATGTTACTGACTATGTAAATATACATTTTTTTAGATCTATTTCACTGATTTAGCAAGAAAGAAAAGGAAAGATTGGCAATCAAAGCTGCCGCGAAATGCTGATGGTAATTACCGCTATGCTTATTTCAAAAATCTCCATTTGGAAGAGAATCGTAAAGAAGTCTTCAAGTTGCTGAGTAATAAATGTTCCTCTAAGAGGTAAGTTCGTAACTAGGACTCGCATAGTGCTGTTAAAGGAAGTCATTTTCATTGCTTTGCTTGTTTTGATAATTTTTGTTGGAGCTAAATATCCTAGCCATGTGTTCTGTTGACATGGCTTTAATATGTTTGAAGAATGTTGTCAAAAGCAATACTTAAATGTTTTTGTTTTTGGCCCACTCTTATGGAAAGTTAGGACTTAAATTGGGCATTTGCATGCAGCTTGATGTGAATTGTGTTTATTGTTGCTTATTGTTATGTTGGTCCATGGTGATATTTATTTTTCTTAGAAAAAACAATTAGTCAACTGAGTTATTTTTCAACCTATTTAACTCGGTTGAAGTTTCACTTTAAATGAAGTTTCAATTTAAATGAAGTCATTTTTCAACCTATTTAACTCGGTTGCAGTTTCACTTTATTTTTGCTTATTGTAATGCGTCACATTTGGTTGTTGCTTAGACCTGATAGTATGACATTGGTTTTTGGTTTTTTTAGACTTCATTTTTTTTTCTCATATTCTGATTTTAGATGCTAAAGTTTGTCTGATAGTGGACAATATCATACCCAAGTTGTTGATATTTACTTTCCCTTCTGTTATTGAGTATAGTTAGTTTATACTTCTAATTGTAGTTCAGAATTTATGTCATTTCTTTTGTTGGGGAGAAATAGTGATTTAGTGAGATTTAGACAGGAATTCAATGCAAACCTTGGATACTTCTTGGTTCTTTGTCCTCATGTACAAGTTTGCACATGCAATGCAAGGGACAAGCTCAGAAATGAAGTGCAAAGGATTTGTTCTGGTAACAGGGGTACCAGTTTTGATTCTAGGGGGGTAGTGGTGTTAAATTTTGTACTGGTAAGCAAGTTTTTTGACCAATTTTACAAGAGCATTTAAAACAGTGATATTGTAATTTGTACCAGGAAGCAAGTTATTTGATCAATTTTGAGCTCATTTTTAGATTTTTCTTTGTGGAAGCTCTATGATACCCTAAAGAAGTAGTACACGAGCTCCTTTTTCAGACCTCTAATTTGTTGTAGGTTCAATTATGGATATACTTGTGGAAGAAACTTGTGCAATTAGAGGCAATAAGGGTAAGGGTCTTTATGGGAAGAGCATAGCCCCAGGTTCATCAAATATAACCACTGCACCAAACCGTTCAATTCCCCGCTTATTCTGTGAAGTTTCTAGCTCTGATGATGACAATGCCACGACCCAACAACAAATTGATGATTTCAGCAACCCTAAATTTCATGTGATGGCAGATAGTGTTGAGGTAGTTCATGAGCCCATTTATGAGTCGGTCGATCCCTTGCCTAATGTGCCGATTTCAGAGCCAGTCGATCCCATGCCAAATGTGCCAGTTTATGAGTCAATACATGTACCTTCTTCGCAAAATAGTAAGAGAGGTAACAACTCGGGTGATCAGTCCTCACGCTGTACCAAACAGAAACAAAGTGTTAACCGTATGGATGAATTTGCGGAGAGATTCCTTTGCCAGCAGCAACAAAGAACTGAGTTGATTGCTCAATTGGGCCAAAGAACTGAGCTGATTGCTCAATTGGGCCAAGCAAATAGTGTACATGATCAGGTTTTGAACAAGCTACAATCCTTGGCATTACCACCAGCAATTCACGTGGATATGCAGATGAGTTTGGCCAATTCTTGGATAAGAAGCTGTTTTATGAAAGAAGATGATAATGAACGTTTGATGATTTTTGTCAACCGCGTAGTTGAATTGTTTCGGTCTGGTCAACTACCTCTCAACTCCTAACCAGTCGAAATACACTCGATAGATTTGGGTTACTTTTGTTAAATAGGTTTATGATATTTTGACTTTGTTTATATGGCATAATTTATTATAGTTTTTGTCATATTTTTTGGTATAGTAACTTGTAGTTCGAATTTGGCTCACAATATACTTGATATCATACTTGGTGATCATGTTTTTCAATTATGGTGTACGATGAGTCGAATGCTAATTATATGTAATTGTGTCGAATTTCTGAAATCACTTTTTACTTTATTATGTTATGCGACTGTTATACTATTATATATTTAACTCTTCTAATTATTTGTTGCATTTTTTACTTTATTATGTTATGTCATATGTGGACTGTTATACTATTTAAGCTCTTCCAATTACTTGTTGATGCAGAATGTAGTATTTTTGTTTGTATTATTTATTAATATGCAGATGCTTTCTAGCAGCAGTAGGCAAGTGTATTGATGTGTGGAGATTGCTAGTTAAGTATTGACAAATTGTATGAATTTGTTTAACAAATTGATGTGTGGAGATTTCTAGTAGGCAGTGTATTGATGTTTGGAAATTTGTTTAACAATTTTGAAATTTGGAAAAAAAATATGTTAATTTCCTTATAAATTTAACCCATGGAAACTATGACCACCTCAATTTGGTAACAAAGAAAATTACCATCCATTGTGTGCAAAATTAAATATGGAGATCTCTACAAAGGTATTAAATCCGAAGCAAAGAAAATTAAGTCTCCTTATGATAAAAAATAAGTTTGACTGAATGTAATATTGCTAGATGTTCTTCCCATCGGTAGTCAAACTACATTTAAAAGAAAGGATAATTTGGTCTTTAACATCATATCTCATGTAACAATATATATTTTAATCAATTTAAATTTCATTGCTCTAAATTGCCCGCCTCTCTTACAAGAAATTGCGTACATGAGCCAGTTTCATTGATCCTTTTCTCCTAATCATGTTTGCTTGCTTAAAAAGACAATCTACAGCATTAATGTAACACTATGCAAAATACATATATGAAATTATAACTAAAGGTAATATACGAAAGGTCTAGAGGCGTTTTTCAAGTAAGCAAGTAAAATTTAAAGTGAAAAATAAAACTGATTATTTAAAATTCTATTTGAATGATATAAAAGTATGTTATATTGATTCAAAATTTCTAAAATATTTAGACGTGGATGTTTGAATATTTGACAAAAGAATCAGATTAATAACCGATAATATATATGAACCTCTTTTAATTATCTTGGACTAATTTGCAAAGTTTGAAAACTTAAAGGTTAATTATGAGAAAATGCAAAGTTAACAAAAAAATAAAAGATCGACCAACGTGGCATTATGGCCACGCGGCCCATGCTGGCTGGAGTCCGACTCCGCTGCTTTTTTTGGAGAAAAGAAGGAGCCATCCTTTTCTGAATCCAACGATTCAAAATTTCCATTTACGTATCTCGATAAAGAAACTTTTTCATGCACAAATCTCAATGAATTTTGAATCGTTCGATTCAGAAAAGGAGGGTCCTTCTTTTCTCCCATAAAAGCAGCGGAGTCCGATTCTGCTGGTTGACACCCCTACTTTAATACCCCTTAATTAATGGCCTATCTATCTCTCTCTCTCTCTTAAACTTTTTCATGTCCATTTATAATTTACTTTCCTCTTTCCGTTAGGCAACATAGAGGAATATCTCTTGAAAAGAAACTATGTAATTAGATTGGTATTTATCCTTTGTTTCTACTTGGAAATTCAAGGTTGACACTCTATAGGTATTTCATTTCTTTCTCTATATTGTGCTTCCTAATAATTTAGACTTTTGGTTAAAATATGAAAATCCGCAAGTTTAAGCTTGCTCGAGATGTTAAAAGAAATGAAAAGGATTATTGGGTTCATATTTAACAAATTGAAGAAGGCAAGCTAAAATATTGTGTAAATTTAGTTGAAAACTTGTTTAATAGAGTATTTTAATTGATTTGCCTGAGGTCCCTTTTCTACCTAGATGATTTCAATCGGATCTGAATTTAATGATTGTTGTAGTAATTTAATTATTGGATTATTGGTTTATAGCTCAACCCGAACAGTACCTTTCGGTACTGAGGTCCACTTTTTCTTGTTGGGGTTATTTTAGTTATTTTCTAATGTGTTGCTAAGTAGTTTGCGGGGTATTAAAGTCATATGAAAATAGGTACCTATCCGTTCCAGTATAAATGGTTTACCGGTACACCTATATAAACTTTTGGGGGCTTGATTGCAAATAAAATTAGACAATGAAGGTATAATTTGTAAAGTACCAATGAATTAGTAAAACTAACTTGTTAGAGGGGCCTTAGTGCAAATAACTTACATATATAAAAGCCATCTTGATAAATTGAAGATTGAAATTTATTTCAATGACTGATTGGACTAGGACGGTTGATCTTAGATTAAAATTGAATTGGATATATAGAAATTAATGAACTAGAATGGAATTAATTAAAGAGAGATTAAAGAAATGGTAAACTAATTAATAAAAAAAATGCTATTCATGTTAAATGAGTATTTATATTTATTAAATAGTGATTGAGAATGATTGTAAAAGTACTTAAAGATATACATATTATTTGACATAGGCGTAAAGAGACTGACGAGACAGAATGTTTGGAATGAACAGACTGCTAGCGACCTCACTTGTTGCCCTACAATATCAGATGCGGAGTTATTGGATTAGTCTGAGATTCATTACTAGGAATTAAATCGTAACTCGCTGTGCATTTTGAATATTTGATTGACTGTATTGATTGAACTGTTGAACTGTTGCATCATATGCATAGCCCAATACAATTGAAACTGAATTACAAGTAAGACTGTTGACTGTCGACTGTCATGTTGATATTGTTTATCGATCGATTGATTATTATTGCAAATGATTGATTGAGACCACAGTGACTGAATTGATTGAATATTGAATACTGTAATCCTTGAACCTCCATATAGTGGAGAAAAAATATTAATATATCGTAAAGTCTAACTAGCTACTAGACTTTACTCCAGGACCCTTATGCGCATATGGTGAATGGCCCCAACTGAACCCAGTACCGGTTGGGTAGGGGATACTAAATAAATGTGAATTGTGATTGTGAGATTAATGAACTGTGGTAACTGTCTTATCAATGATTTTCTTTCCGATAATGGCAGTATTGTGATATTGATTTCGTAATGTTTATGTTAACCAATTGTCAGGATAGTTAGAACTGTCTTATCATTGATTTTCTTTCCGATAATGACAGTATGGAGATATTGATTCTGTTTTGTTTCCGTTAACAAATTGTCAGGATAGTTAGAACTGTCTTATCATTGATTTTCTTTCTGATAATGACAGTATGGAGATATTGATTATGTTTTGTTTCTGTTAACAAATTGTCAGGATAGTTAGAACAGTATAAGCCCTAACACGACAGATATATGTTATGGTATCTGCCAGTGCTACCAGACTAGAAATTGTAAAGTTAATAAACTAAACGTTACCATACTTTATAGTTTAAAAGATTTTGACCCAAACCATTTATTCTAATAAGGTTTCTTATTTACTTATGTAATTTTTGTCGTTCAATTGGATACTATTATTGAGCATTTGCATTCGTCATTATAAAATGAACTGTTAGTTTCTCGTGCGGAGATTTCATTCTGAATATGGATTTCCTTCGAATCAAATAACCTGAGTGGCAATTAGCAATGAGAAATAATTTATTATTTCTCACCCGTTTCTCATTATGGGATTCACAGGTTTGTTAGACGAAGACAGAGAAACGCTTTTGGGATTATAATTGACAGCATGGCCACCTAAAGGTATGAGATTTGGGTTTATTATATCTGACAGGGTGCAGAGAATATATCTCTAGCATCATCCACTGTAAAATGTCAGATAATTATTGTTATTAAATTGGAATGTGAGAAAAATAATGGATGCTATTGGCAATGCATAAAAAGATCTATGCCTTATGTTACGTATATTGAATGGTAAATAGACGCGGTACGAATTGCCGCACCTCCAGATCGGAGGTGTGACAATTAAACAAGCACCTTGTGCATGATTTTCTCTTCTCAAGACATTTCTTGAAAACTTGGCTTCATTTCCTCCAAGTCTGATCCCTCTTCATTTATACATCGCTTAGACCATAATCTCACCTATTTTTACTTCTTTATGTTGTTGATGTTATCACCACTGGTAACAAAGGAATCAGAGTAGGTCCGATGCCCATCGGACCTACCTTGGTTCGATGGGTGTGATGACCTTTCGATCTGCATCAAGATTCGTGTGCTCTGTATCAAAATCCGTGCAAGTCTGTATCAATTTCCGTGCGCATAAATCTTGATGCTAATCGTACGGTCCTAGAGCTAATTGAACCTAAATGTAGGTCCGATGCCCATCGGACCTACTCCTATCTCCACCAAGAGCAATAGATACGGTACAGTTACAGTATATAATCAAACCAACAACATAAAGGTATTGAGGGAGCGGTTGCTGTGGATTTGGAGATTCTCCAAGAATTGTTGCAAGTTATGTACAAGCTGTGGTTACTGCGCAGTGGAAGGGTATAACTGTCTTTTTATATTTTTTTATTAATCAGTGTTTTTAATTGAGTAATGGGTATATTTATAATTTAATTATATTTAAATGGGGAAATAACTAATTTAGAAATTTTGATGGAAAAATATATAATTAACGAGTTATGATGGGTATATATAGGGCTGCAAACGAACCGAACCAAATCGAATCTGCCCTAGTTCGAATTCGAAATCGAAATAATTTCGAATCAAACCCAGTTCGAAATTGAAATAGATTTCGAACCTGAAAGGCCAGTTCGAATTTGGTTCGGTATAATTCGAACTAGTTCTATTTGATTCGAAATTAGTTCGAAATTCAGTGCAGATTCGAAATTCAGTCAGATTCGAAATTTCAGTGCCAGATTCGAAATTCAGATGCAGATTCGAAATTCAATTAAACTAGGCTGCATATTTTTATACATATGCTTTTCTTGAGGCAATTCAAACTTACTTTTCTAGATCTATCCAACAATTCAAACTGATTTCGAACCTTCAAAATTTCGCGAAACTATATCGAATCGAACCTGGGCAGGTTTGAATTCGAAATTGAATTAATTTTCGAATCGAACTGGTTTCAAATCGAATTTTTTTCGAACTTTTTCGAATCGAACTCGAATCGAATCACGAATCTCGAATTTTTTGTGCACCCCTAGGTATATATCTAAATTTCTTTTATTGATAAATTAATCTTTGATAAACTGAAATTTTGACCATTATGTGGCTTAGTTGAACCTTTCACACCATTGTGAGGCTAAGTTAATTTCAGACAACCAAGAGAGTTTTGTACAATTGTACCTTACCAATGAATCAATAGTGGCATAGTAAAACATTTGGTTCATGGCTAATATTACTGGATTAAAGAACTGCAAGTATTATTTTTATTGTTCGTAAGTCTCCGTTGATTTCGCTCTTTTTGTTTTTTGTGTGTATTTGTAGTTTATAGAAAGGTTGGAGGAAAATATAGAAAAAGGTGCAAGGTACACGAGGTCCGATATTATTTTAGTCAGATTGGCTATAAGAAATATTTGATATTAAGAGGCCTAAAACCAGTCCAATATAAACCTGGCCCAGCAGAGAGTTAAGCTTTTCTTTAGTTTCTCACAAGTTTGGTTTTAGAATTATTTTGTTAATCCTGATTGCTCCTCTTTGTGCTATTGTTATTTGTTAGTTTGTTACTCGTGGCTCATGAGGTTTTAGTGTAAAATCTAGCCCTATTAAATTATATGAAGGTTCAAAAATATTTTGCAGTACTTTGCCAATGTAAGACATTCCTAAATCAAAGTATTTTTTTTTCTAAATTACTCATTCAGAAAACATAATGATACTTAAATGGTGTAAGCCAGTCCTAGATCATTTTTTTTTATTTATTAAAATTAGTCGTTTTTATATAGCCTCATTTCCATTCATGCTATACACTGTCCAAACCTGTGGTTGTGCTACTGAGGGGGCATGTGGCCAATTTAAATCCTCTTTTGTTTGTAAATTACATTGGCCTTGATATCCTTTGTTTCGAGTTCAGTGGACAAGAATGTTAGCTTAGCTCTACTGCTAGTAGAAAATTTGAAGGGGATGCATTAAATTTGTTTTTATTATGTGATGCAAAGGGGCTAGGTTTCTTGCCAATTGTATCCTTTTTCTATTTGTCTTTTCGAAATTCTCATACTGACTACATAAATATACATTTTGGTTTCTGCCTTAGGGTCCCGAGTTTACTGGTTGGGCAACAGAAAAGAAAAGGAAACGTTGGGCATCAAAGCTGCCGCGTAATGCTAATGGTAATTACTGCTATGCTCATAACATAATTTTCCATTTGGAAGAGGATCATATTATTATAGAATTCATGAAGTATCTTAGCAAGAAATGTATCTCTAAGAGGCAAGCTATGTCGTGTTGACATGCTTTTGTTTTTGGCTCACTCTTATGTCAAGTTAGATCAAATTTGGGCATTCATGAAGGTTGATGTGGAATGTGTTTATATTGTTATGCTTGTCCTTGGTGATATTTTTGTTAGGTAAAATTATAAATCAACTGATTTATATTCCCGCTGATTTAACTCAGCTTAAGTTTCACTTTTAACAGTTTAACAAGATATACCAAAGCGAAATAGAGAAAACACAAAAATAAAAGGGATGAAATGCTTCAGATTTGAGTACTGTTTAATTTATGCTGACAAGAAATAAGTAAATAACTATGAAAAAACTTTGGCAAAGAAATAGCCAGAAACAGTTAAACGACTACCCAGAAATAGTGACCTGGAACTTCTCTCTTCTATAGTTTTCCTTACAATACAATTGTTGTTTTAAGTCTAATTGTTCACAAATATTTGTAGTAATTGCAGATGTGTTAGTTGTATAACTGTGCGGCAAGTGACAAAATTACTAAAGCAGGGATTGTGCCTAATTTAATGCTAGTCCTGTACACCTTCCCATAATAAGCTAGCCCAAACCCCCTTTCCCACTCTCCTATAGTCCAAGACAATTCCTCTCAACAGCCCACCAATCTCCCTTCTAACTCTACAAACCTCACCAGATTTATCTCCCATTTTAATCTCTCCCCAACCCGACACTTCTCCTCAAACAGCTCATCAAGCTGATGCATCTTCTCTCCCACCTGAGCCTCCTTGCAGCTCTACTCATCCCATGGTAACTCGCACTAGAGATCAGACCCGTCGGACCCGCCACTTTCCTGACCATGTGGATTATCTTGCCTCTCTTGATGATGAGCTTCGATCATTTTCCCAAGCAAATACAAACCCGAATTGGAGAAAGGCTATGGTACTCGAAATTAATGCGCTTGCAACCAATCGAACTTGGACTCTAGTTCCTCCTCCCTCTGATCATCATATTGTGAGTTGCAAATGGGTATTCAAACCGAAAGGATGAGCTGATAGATCCATTGAGCGCTACAAGTGCATCTCGTTGCCAAAGGCTGTACCATCAACAAGAAAGTACTGATTTTTTTTGAAACTTTTAGTTCGGTAGTCGGACCAACGACTATTCAGGTTGTTCTAGCTCTTGCGGTTAGTTTTCGTTGGCCTCTTCACCAATTAGATGTGCAAAATACCTTTTTACATGGGGATCTTGAGGAAACGGTTTATATAAGCCAACCACCCGGTTTTGTTGATGCTTCTCGACCTGACCAGTTTGCCTTCTTTCCAACCGCTCTATGGTCTCAAACAATTCACCTCGTGCATGGTTCCATAAGCTTAGTGTTGCTTTGAAGGAATTCGGGTTTAGTGCTTCTCATTATGACACGTCTTTGTTCATCCATCACTCTAAAGGGCACACAACAATTCTCTTGGTATATGTAATTAAAATGACCAAATATACCGAAGACAACTTGTATGAGTCACTTTTAATTTCTCACGAAAGTACCCAATTTCTGCTTACTGTAAGAAATTGCTCCATGTAGACGAAAAACGACAAAAGCTGGATTGCTAACTTCAAAATATATTTTGATTCAATAAACAACAATGCGATTCTTCGAGGTGATTCGATATACAACCTGCATATAATTTTTGCAAGACAATATATTCCACGATATGTCATCCGCTGTTACCGTTTTTTCCTCTACTAAACCACAAGTAATTGAATAGAACGTTGTTTGGTCCTTGACATTAATTTATGCCTGAAGAATTAATACAATAACGACAACACATATTCGTACAACATAGAAATACAAGTTTTTTTAATTACAGTTTAAACAACAGAAAATTATTTTCATCATAAAAACAAGCGTTGTGAAGCGAGCAGGGCTTTGCTTTTTTTTTTCATTACGGATAAAACATTTGTTTAATTCTTTCGCAATTTAGGTCGCCGCAGTGATATCATATTCTGTAACAAGAATAACTCCACACTCAAATAAGCAGAAAATTAGGGAAACACAACTTTTCGTGTTTGCGAGCTGGCGTTTTCAGACATTTCCGGGCACACAGGGACAATTGCTTCTAGGAGTGTGAAGCTATCACCGCGAACAAGATCGAATCAAAACGATTAGTATTTTGTACGAGTTAAAATATTATAACTTGTCAAAGTGAGTTGTAGAAAACAAATGTTTAAAATATGATATTTTCTGTATTTTAAATAATCTTTGCATTTTTCTTTGGTTTGAAAGATACGATGGTCTTCGTCTAAGGGACTATATGAAAATGACACATTTAAATTTTTTTAACAAAATAAAGGATGGAAGTGGTCATCACTTAATGTTTGTTGTACACTTCAAAGTTTCTACACATATACAAACACTCTTCGGTTATAATTATAGTTATGAAATTACAATTAATTAACACCATAGTCAATTACTTCCAGATAATCTTTGTGGCTTAGAACCTGGCATCTCTACTTCACAGCGCAAAACCACCGATGTTTTCAAAATTCGCTCAGACAATTGCTGAGCCACATTTGTTACGTATATATACCGAATATGCTATTTCCATGGGACTCTTCCTCATGCATCCATAATGTTGTGACATATCTCAAAATTATTACTAGATATCATTTATTACCTATAGGAATGCATGAAACAAAAGTTTGAACAATGTACGAAACATACATTTCCATTTCCCATCACGTCTTCATCTCCGTCGTAATGAGTGTGTCGATCTCGCCTACAAAGGTACTATCCTAAATAAAACAGAAGGTATTCATACTAGAATCTTTTTGTTGTCCGAAAGTTCTTGCATGTTCGCACCGATGAAAGCAAAAATAGAAAATCATAATTTGAAAGCCAAAACAGAAGGTCATAAACTCAAATCATGAAAACATAATATCTTAATTGATATGGCGTTATCTTTTGTTGTCGTGAGCCAACTTGTGAGATCTCGAGACTCTAGTTAGCTGCGTGGCAACAAACAACGACATGCGGTTCAACAAGAACTGTAGAGGCAGTTCTGTATAGATCACTGAACGACAACCGATAAGGTATATCTTAAAAATATATACCACCTTCTACATGTTTCAACGCAAAAACTCTAGAGAAAATGCAACTTTAATTCAATATTTTATGAACTCAACATCACTCTTGCTTGCTCAAGGTCATTCACGGTGTCTCTTTTTGTTTATTGTAGCCTCATGCTTTTCTTACATGTAAAGGCATCATGATTATGACCTTGTTTTGCTAAAACCATTGGTTGGTAAGAGGATTGTGGATTAAAGATACTCTATAAATACTATCCATAGCATGCATTTAATTTCATCATCAACCACAAACATCTCTTCAGACTTACCTACAAAGTTTGAATTTACATTTCTTTCCAATGGCTTCTTCATCGCCTTTTCTGCCTACTATACTTTCGGGGCTTGTTCTCGGGATCTTCTTTATAGCTCTACTTCCTATGGCTACTGCCAACGAGCCACTGACAGAGGTATTTGAGAATTGGATGGCTAACTTTGGTCGCGTCTATGCAAGCGATGCTGAAAAGTCGCTTCGCTTGGAGGTGTTCAAGACCAACCTGCAATACATCGAGTCCACAAACAACCAACCCGGTCTTACGTACAAACTCGGTCTTAATAAGTTTGCTGATCTTACGAACTCGGAGTTTATGGCTAAGTATGCAAGCTACACTCCACGCAGTGGACCGAAGAACTCAACCCCATCCAAATACTCAACATTTGTATCAGCCCCGACATCGATTGACTGGCGGTCTCAAGGTGCGGTCACACCGGTTAAGGATCAAGGAGATTGCGGTGAGTAAAACTATAAGTTTGCGTTATTAAAAACAAGCATGTCATCTACCATGATATAGGAACAATGAGAAACTAAGCTTAACAATGTTAATTCGCACTCGAAAAACAAGAGTTTTCCATAGCATATTATGTCGAGATTTCTCGACTTGCTCTTGTGCCAACACACAGTGACCTATAAAATCAAAGTAAAATTTACTTGACTTTTTTTTCTCTCTCGAAAATACTAGAATTCATAATATATTTTTGGCACCAGATGTGACTCCTAGATTTTTATTAAATAACAAAGCTCTGTATTTCTTAAAAGAAAGAAAACTGTTATGCTGAGTATTATGCCTTGATTTTATTCGGAAAAGAAAAGAAACAGTGTCATTATTTTCATTATCAACTATGAGTGCAGGTAGCTGTTGGGCTTTCTCGGCTGTAGCTGCTATCGAGGGGATAAACAAAATCAGAACCGGACAATTGGTGACTCTTTCGGAGCAGGAGCTGGTAGACTGTGTTACCTCTTGTTACGGATGCAACGGAGGATATATGGACTATGCCTTTCAATGGGTGAAAAATAACGGGGGCATCACAAATTCGACGGACTACCCATACAAGGCGTTGCAAGGAACTTGCAACACCGTGAAGACCGCTCACCGTCAAGTTACCATCACCGGTTACGCAGGCGTCACCCCTTACAGTGAGACTTCTCTCATGAATGCCGTCGCGATCCAACCTGTTTCTGTAGCCATTGAATCAAGTGGATATTATTTCCAATTTTACGCGAGTGGAGTTTTTACTGGCTCATGCGGGACGAGTCTAGACCACGGCGTGACAGTAGTTGGGTACAGCAACAGCGTAACCCCTCACTACTGGATAGTGAAGAACTCGTGGGGTACATCTTGGGGCGAGTCTGGATACATCAGGATGAAGAAGGACATTACCAGCACAGCAGGCTTGTGCGGTATCGCCATTGAACCCTTTTATCCTACCAAGTGATTTTGATGATGAGCATGACCGTCAGGACTTGTGCTTTACATTTTTTCATTGGATACAACTGCTACTTAAGTGACCAATGAGCCTCTGAATAAAAATTAATGTATGCATGTGTGCTTTGTGGAAAGAGATCTATCAGTGAATAAAACAAATGGAAGTTTGTATCAAAATAGTTCTATATTCGTTCTATATCGTTTATGTATTGTTGGAACGATGTTGGAAAGCGCGAGACCTATACTCTTGTTTTAAGCCTAGTTCTATCTTCTTCAAGTATTAGTCACAGAAACGCTCTAATGTAATGGATCTTAAGAAGAAAAGCATAATAAATTCATCACATAATGTCACCAATGTTATAAATGGAGCTTATCCAATGACATGCGCATCGACACTTCAAGAAGGAAGTAACAAAACGTAACATAGAATAAACAAATTAAATAAGCGGCGTTTCATAGGAGATGCCAGAAGAGGGTGACTTTTAATTAACTTCAACATAATGTATTACTCAAGAAATTAAAATGACCAAATATACCGAAGACAACTTGTATGAGTCACTTGAATTTCTCACGAAAGTACCCGATTTCTGCTTACTGTAAGAAATTGCTCCATGTAGACGAAAAACGACAAAAGCTGGATTGCTAACTTCAAAATATATTTTGATTCAATAAACAACAATGCGATTCTTTGAGGTGATTCGATATACAACCTGCATATAATTTTGCAAGACAATATATTCCACGATATGTCATCCGCTGTTACCGTTTTTTTCCTCTACTAAACCACAAGTAATTGAATAGAACGTTGTTTGGTCCTTGACATTAATTTATGCCTGAAGAATTAATACAATAACGACAACACATATTCGTACAACATAGAAATACAAGTTTTTTTAATTACAGTTTAAACAACAGAAAATTATTTTCATCATAAAAACAAGCGTTGTGAAGCGAGCAGGGCTTTGCTTTTTTTTTCATTACGGATAAAACATTTGTTTAATTCTTTCGCAATTTAGGTCGCCGCAGTGATATCATATTCTGTAACAAGAATAACTCCACACTCAAATAAGCAGAAAATTAGGGAAACACAACTTTTCGTGTTTGCGAGCTGGCGTTTTCAGACATTTCCGGGCACACAGGGACAATTGCTTCTAGGAGTGTGAAGCTATCACCGCGAACAAGATCGAATCAAAACGATTAGTATTTTGTACGAGTTAAAATATTATAACTTGTCAAAGTGAGTTGTAGAAAACAAATGTTTAAAATATGATATTTTCTGTATTTTAAATAATCTTTGCATTTTTCTTTGGTTTGAAAGATACGATGGTCTTCGTCTAAGGGACTATATGAAAATGACACATTTAAATTTTTTTAACAAAATAAAGGATGGAAGTGGTCATCACTTAATGTTTGTTGTACACTTCAAAGTTTCTACACATATACAAACACTCTTCGGTTATAATTATAGTTATGAAATTACAATTAATTAACACCATAGTCAATTACTTCCAGATAATCTTTGTGGCTTAGAACCTGGCATCTCTACTTCACAGCGCAAAACCACCGATGTTTTCAAAATTCGCTCAGACAATTGCTGAGCCACATTTGTTACGTATATATACCGAATATGCTATTTCCATGGGACTCTTCCTCATGCATCCATAATGTTGTGACATATCTCAAAATTATTACTAGATATCATTTATTACCTATAGGAATGCATGAAACAAAAGTTTGAACAATGTACGAAACATACATTTCCATTTCCCATCACGTCTTCATCTCCGTCGTAATGAGTGTGTCGATCTCGCCTACAAAGGTACTATCCTAAATAAAACAGAAGGTATTCATACTAGAATCTTTTTGTTGTCCGAAAGTTCTTGCATGTTCGCACCGATGAAAGCAAAAATAGAAAATCATAATTTGAAAGCCAAAACAGAAGGTCATAAACTCAAATCATGAAAACATAATATCTTAATTGATATGGCGTTATCTTTTGTTGTCGTGAGCCAACTTGTGAGATCTCGAGACTCTAGTTAGCTGCGTGGCAACAAACAACGACATGCGGTTCAACAAGAACTGTAGAGGCAGTTCTGTATAGATCACTGAACGACAACCGATAAGGTATATCTTAAAAATATATACCACCTTCTACATGTTTCAACGCAAAAACTCTAGAGAAAATGCAACTTTAATTCAATATTTTATGAACTCAACATCACTCTTGCTTGCTCAAGGTCATTCACGGTGTCTCTTTTTGTTTATTGTAGCCTCATGCTTTTCTTACATGTAAAGGCATCATGATTATGACCTTGTTTTGCTAAAACCATTGGTTGGTAAGAGGATTGTGGATTAAAGATACTCTATAAATACTATCCATAGCATGCATTTAATTTCATCATCAACCACAAACATCTCTTCAGACTTACCTACAAAGTTTGAATTTACATTTCTTTCCAATGGCTTCTTCATCGCCTTTTCTGCCTACTATACTTTCGGGGCTTGTTCTCGGGATCTTCTTTATAGCTCTACTTCCTATGGCTACTGCCAACGAGCCACTGACAGAGGTATTTGAGAATTGGATGGCTAACTTTGGTCGCGTCTATGCAAGCGATGCTGAAAAGTCGCTTCGCTTGGAGGTGTTCAAGACCAACCTGCAATACATCGAGTCCACAAACAACCAACCCGGTCTTACGTACAAACTCGGTCTTAATAAGTTTGCTGATCTTACGAACTCGGAGTTTATGGCTAAGTATGCAAGCTACACTCCACGCAGTGGACCGAAGAACTCAACCCCATCCAAATACTCAACATTTGTATCAGCCCCGACATCGATTGACTGGCGGTCTCAAGGTGCGGTCACACCGGTTAAGGATCAAGGAGATTGCGGTGAGTAAAACTATAAGTTTGCGTTATTAAAAACAAGCATGTCATCTACCATGATATAGGAACAATGAGAAACTAAGCTTAACAATGTTAATTCGCACTCGAAAAACAAGAGTTTCCATAGCATATTATGTCGAGATTTCTCGACTTGCTCTTGTGCCAACACACAGTGACCTATAAAATCAAAGTAAAATTTACTTGACTTTTTTTTCTCTCTCGAAAATACTAGAATTCATAATATATTTTTGGCACCAGATGTGACTCCTAGATTTTTATTAAATAACAAAGCTCTGTATTTCTTAAAAGAAAGAAAACTGTTATGCTGAGTATTATGCCTTGATTTTATTCGGAAAAGAAAAGAAACAGTGTCATTATTTTCATTATCAACTATGAGTGCAGGTAGCTGTTGGGCTTTCTCGGCTGTAGCTGCTATCGAGGGGATAAACAAAATCAGAACCGGACAATTGGTGACTCTTTCGGAGCAGGAGCTGGTAGACTGTGTTACCTCTTGTTACGGATGCAACGGAGGATATATGGACTATGCCTTTCAATGGGTGAAAAATAACGGGGGCATCACAAATTCGACGGACTACCCATACAAGGCGTTGCAAGGAACTTGCAACACCGTGAAGACCGCTCACCGTCAAGTTACCATCACCGGTTACGCAGGCGTCACCCCTTACAGTGAGACTTCTCTCATGAATGCCGTCGCGATCCAACCTGTTTCTGTAGCCATTGAATCAAGTGGATATTATTTCCAATTTTACGCGAGTGGAGTTTTTACTGGCTCATGCGGGACGAGTCTAGACCACGGCGTGACAGTAGTTGGGTACAGCAACAGCGTAACCCCTCACTACTGGATAGTGAAGAACTCGTGGGGTACATCTTGGGGCGAGTCTGGATACATCAGGATGAAGAAGGACATTACCAGCACAGCAGGCTTGTGCGGTATCGCCATTGAACCCTTTTATCCTACCAAGTGATTTTGATGATGAGCATGACCGTCAGGACTTGTGCTTTGCATTTTTTCATTGGATACAACTGCTACTTAACTGACCAATGAGCCTCTGAATAAAAATTAATGTATGCATGTGTGCTTTGTGGAAAGAGATCTATCAGTGAATAAAACAAATGGAAGTTTGTATCAAAATAGTTCTATATTCGTTCTATATCGTTTATGTATTGTTGGAACGATGTTGGAAAGCGCGAGACCTATACTCTTGTTTTAAGCCTAGTTCTATCTTCTTCAAGTATTAGTCACAGAAACGCTCTAATGTAATGGATCTTAAGAAGAAAAGCATAATAAATTCATCACATAATGTCACCAATGTTATAAATGGAGCTTATCCAATGACATGCGCATCGACACTTCAAGAAGGAAGTAACAAAACGTAACATAGAATAAACAAATTAAATAAGCGGCGTTTCATAGGAGATGCCAGAAGAGGGTGACTTTTAATTAACTTCAACATAATGTATTACTCAAGAAGATGAACTTATATTAACGGGTAGTGATATGAAATTCTTGGAATCTTGCTTTCATCACCTACATGATTGGTTTGCCATTAAAAATCTATGGCTTTTACAGTACTTTTTGGGAGTCGAGGTCACTTCTATGGCCTCAAGCTTGCACCTATCTCAATGTTTTGTACTCGATCTCCTTGCTTGCACAAACATGACAGAATGCAAACCTTGCAATACCCTCCATGGCAACAGCCCCTCCACTTTCTCACCTTGACAACCTTTTGAAGAGCCCCATCTCTATCGAAGTGTGGTTGGTGCCTTACAACATGGCACAATAACGAGACCTGATATCTTTTTTGCCGTGAACAAGGTCTCGCAATTCATACACCAACCAACAGTAGCTCATTGGACCGCTACAAAGCGCATCTTGAGGTATCTGCAAGGTACTATTTCTCATGGTTTAGCTTTTCATTCCCAGGGGTGGATCTACATTCACCCGTACGGGTGCTAAACCACCCTATGATTTTAAAATTTTAATTATATATATTGAAATGTAATTGAATTTTATTATTTTATAATTTGTTATATAATCTAGTCCCCCTTATAAAATATCACATATCTACTTGTAGTCCAGTGATTAGAGTTTATTTTGTAGTTGTGGAGAGCTTGAGTTCAATTTCCACTAACAACATATTGTGCATTTTAAATTTTAGCACCCTCTATCATACCGCCCCTGTTCATTCCTCCCCTACATTGTGCATTGATGCATATAGTGACGCCGATTGGGCCGGCTCAATCAATGATCGTCGGTACTCGGTCTCGGTCAACATCAGGTTTTTGCATCTATTTAAGCAACAATCTTGTATGATGGAGTGTCAAAAAGCAATCAACGGTTTCCAAATCTAGCACCGAGGTGGAATATCGAAGTCTTGCTCTCACATGTGCAGAAATTCTATGGCTTCAACACCTATCCGAGTTACATGTCTCCCTAGCTGCTGCCCCGACTCTTTGGTGGGATAATATCGGTGCAACCTTTCTTGCAGCTAATCCTATGTTTCATGCTTGCACAAAACACGTTGAAATTGATTTTCATTTTGTTCGAGAGCGTGTGGCTTCAAAGGAATTATGTGTCAGATTTTTGTGTTCTAATGACCAACTTGCAGATGCCTTAACAAAGCCGCTTCCTGCTGCCCGATTTCTCTCTTTGCGCACCAAGCTGCTTGTGGCTGCACCACCTTCAACTTGTGGGGTGGGGGTATTAAACCAACCCTGGACAGCTCCAGTCATCCATCAAATGGAGACGGACAAGCAACAACCTTTCTGTTATTTTGTTATTGTCTACTGTGCATTTTATACCATAATTAAAATGGCGTGACTAGAGTTAAATTGCAAAGCCTGATGGCTATATAAACATAGCGTTGTAACAAGAGTAATTCAATGAGAAATAAAAATTATTCAAACTGCATCTTCTTCCTCTAGCTAATTCTATTAGTTCCACCTTAGACTGAATTGATCCGAATTCTGATCATTACGATCGTAATCCAAACATAAATATTTTGTTACCTCAAAGGATATGGATTCGTTTCTCCGTTGGTCTTTTTCTTAATCTGACAAGAGAAAGAGAAAGAGAGAGAGTGCAAGAAATAATTTTTTTTTTTTTAAGAAATGAGGAAGCCGTTAGGAATTATGAGCTTAATTATCTCAAGTCAACCCTCTACCGGCAAGAAATATGAGAGTTTGTCATGCTTGGAGCCGGAGAAAGAAAACTCCGAGAGAGAGAGAAAGTCAAGGGTATAAATGGTCTGTAAAGCAAATATTGGAATCTAAATATTAATTATTATGTAACTCTTTTTAGAGATATTTGATATATCATGGTGTTATACCGGATGAATATATGAATTTTGAAGAAGAAATATGTATAATTATTGATGTTGAAGAAGAAAATATGTAATATTGAAATTTTTGAGGGAATATGTGAAATTTTCTCTGAATAAAAAGGTTGCACTAGAAGCAAGATTTTCCCCGAATTTTTCATCTAAATAAATTATTTTCATTGTTAAATTTATTTGTTAGATAAGTATGAAATTTTTTTTTCATTGTTAAATTATTTTTCATTCTAAATATGATATTTAGGTGTACGTTTGTGTGTCACAGGCAAAAAAATGAACTATTTATCCTTATAACCAACAAATTAAATAACTAAATATTTCTTTAAATATGTTATATATTTTTTGTTTATTAAAGGGTAAAATGAGCACTTTAAAAATTTTAGTTGTGTTCTAATACAAGATGTAATTAATTGAATAAATTCGTGAGTTTGTAAAATTTATAAAAGAAAATATGATTTTACGAAATTTTAGATGAAAAAAATACGTAATTGAAAAAAATTTAAAGAGATGCATAATTTTTTTTCCTAATGTTTATGTTCCACCTTCAGATTCATTTAGAATTTTCTGGATAGATCTTTATCAAACCCTACACAATTAGTCCTGATACGGCAGAATAAACGAATTCGTATCACCTAAGGTAACATAATATTTATGTTTGAATCTGGACAGTCCAATTAAAATATGTACGATTTTTAAAGCGTTCCTGTGTGTTCCAAACTTCCACCTCGGGCCGGATTGGCCCCATTACCGATTGGACGGTTGTGATCTAAATAGAAATATTATGTTACCTTAGATGATATGGATTGGGATAAAACATGCGATTTAGAATAAGAGAATTCTCTCTTGTTGTCTATGAATAAATTAATTTCAGTGAGGAGCTAACCCGCACCCACCAGCGACATAAGAAAAGAAGGGCAACATATCTCTACAATAACTCGTTAGTTAGTAAACAAATCCACATGATAATTAATTTTCTAACACGTTAATTTCATAGTCATGAAAAGCTAGGCTAGTGGTTATTCTAGAAAGGATGGGAAAGTGGAATGACGGCAGCTGAGACACCATCCCGATCTCATGTGGCCAGCTTAACTATATCCGCATTTGTTTCTATAGTGACTTGGTGAGAACACAACGACAAATAAATTATTCAGGTTCGGTTTGACAGAGTCAAATTCGAGAATAATTCGGATATAATCTGGAAATTAATGAGAATTAAACATTGAGTATGGACTGGAGATCACAATCCCACAAGGGAGCAAAAAAAACAAAAAATAATAATAATTCGTGAAGGTGGACTGGAGATCACAATAAGGCTAGGGTATGGACTGGAGATCACAATCCCACAAGGACTGGAGATCACTGAGGTCACAATCCCACAAGGACTGGAGATCACAATAAGGCTAGGGTATGGACTAGAAAATAATAACATTGAGTATGGACTGGAGATCACAATCCCACAAGGACTGGAGATCACAATAAGGCTAGGGTATGGACTAGAAAATAATAACATTGAGTATGGACTGGAGATCACAATCCCACAAGGACTGGAGATCACTGAGGCTGGTTCATGAGGTGCATAACCTTTTTAATTTTTTTGTTTTTGTTTCTACTTCTTTCAATAAGGCTAGGGTTGGGATTGAGCTCTTATTAATTTATTTTGTTTTTTTCGAAGGGCTAGTATGATATAATTGGGAGTGTGACAATACCTGATTATATTCAATCCAACCCATATAGTTCCGGCTGAAACTTCCATCGGTTGTTGTCAACCCATTACTTTTTAAGTTCTCAATTTTATTATTCAGTATTTTATGTTATATTTTCATTTTCTTCTTTTTTGTTTCTTCTGGAATGTTGGGAATAAACCCTGAACTTGTGCATGAGGTTGAATTGCCCTCTGATCTTCTTTTTTTAATTTTTTCAAATGACCCTTGAACTTTTGAGTTGGGTTCAATTGTATTCCTTTGTCAGTCATTAATTACTGGTGATGCAACTTTGCTAATTAAGTTGCTGATGTGGCATGATTGTATCTAAGATAGGAAACGGAATAGGTAATGGAATTCATATACTACTTTCTATCCTCTCTATGCCCCAAATACTCAACAGCCCAGGTACTTAATATCATTTTTACCTTTCCTATCTTAGCACGTAATTCGAAGTATTGATCGATGAGTCTCCTCAGGGTATCTCTCTTTCAAATAAAATAGTTGGAAAAATACATTTACTTTTATGGTATGTGTAGTATGTCAAACCATCGGACAATCAAACAAAACAAAACCATTGGCAATCCTGATTGTTCCTCTTTGTACAATTATTAAATTATCTAAAGATTCAGAAATCTTTTGCAGTACTTTGCCGACGTATGTCAGGTCTAGGGCATAGTATTTTCTATAGTTACTAAATTAGTCGTATTCAGAAAACATATGCCGATGTTTGCCAGTCCTAGTTCATAGTATTTTTTTTAAATTAATTGTACTTATATAGTGTCATTTTCATTCACATAGCTGGAAATAGAAGCAGAGTTCATAGTTCATACTATACACGGTCCAACTGTGAGGACGTGCTATTGAGGGTTTGTGACCAATTTAAATCCTCTTTTATTATTTTAAAAATACATTGGCCTTGATAGCCTTGATATCCTTGTGTCTACTCCACTGACCAAAAATGTTAGCTTAGTTTTACTTCATTCGGAGTTGTTTTACTATGGTTGAGAGTTGCAGGGGACACAATTAATTTGTTTTATTAGTCATACAAAGGGGCTCGGTTTCTTGCCAATAGCATCCTTTTTATTATTTGTTTTTTTTTCCAAATTCTCTAGTATGTTACTGACTATATAAATATACATTTTTTTTTTTTTTTTGCTTAAGATCTATCTCCAAAACAGAAAGAGAAGGAAAAATTGGCAATCAAAGCTGCCGCGAAATGCCAATGGTAACCACCGCTATGCTTATTTCAAAAATCTCCATTTGGAAGAGAATCGTAAAGAAGTCATCAAGTTGCTGAGTAAGAAATGTTCCTCTAAGAGGTAAGTTCGTAACTAGGACTTGCAGAGTCCTGCTAAATGAAGTCATTATCATTGATTTGCTTGTTTTGATAATTTTTGTTGGAGCTAAATATCCTAGCTAGCCGTGTGTTTGTGTTGACATGGCTTTAATTATGTTTGAAGCATGTTGTCAAAAGCAATACTTCAAATGTTTTTGTTTTTGGCTCACTGTTATGTAAAGTTAGGACTCAAATTGTGAAATGTGTTTATTTTGGCTTATTGTTATGTTGGTCCATGGTGATATTTATTTTTCTTAAACGAAACTATTAAACAACTGTGCTATTTTTCCACCTATTTAACTCGGTTGAAGTTTCACTTTATTTTAATAGTTTAACAAGATATACCAAAATGAAGGAGATTAAAAAAAAAAAAACTGGGTGATGTAATGCACATTCGGTTGTTGCTTAGACCTGATAGTACGAAATAGGTTTTTGGTTTTTGAGACTTCATTTTTTTTTCTCATATTCTGATTTTAGATGCTAAAGTTTGTCTGATAGTGGACAATATCGTACACAAGTTGTTTTTTTTTTTTTTGAAAACTTGGAAGTGGCTTCCAAGATTGTATACCCAAGTTGTTGATATTTCCTTTTCCCTTCTGTTATTTAGTATAATTAGTTTATATTTCTGATTGTAGTTCAAAATTTATCTCATTTCTTTTATTGGGGAGAAATAGTGATTTATTGAGATTTAGACAGGACTTCAATGCAAACCTTGGATACTTATTGGTTCTTTGTCGTCATGTACCATTTTTCACGTGCTAGAAAGGAAGTATAAAGGATTTGTTGTATAAGAATTTGTTCTGGTACCAGGGTACCAGTTTCGATTCTAGAGTGGTAGTGATGTTAAAATTTCTACTGGTAAGCAAGTTATTTGACCAATTTTACAAGAGCACTTCTAACATGTGCATGATGTTCTACTTTTATGTGAAAAATGTTCGGAATAAATTTAATAATAGATAAAAAAAATTAGTTATTTTATTTTTTGATATTGAAAATAAAATTTACGACATACATGCCTCACTGTTTATTAGTTGGAGAAAAAGACAGAACACAATACCGGAAAGTCACTTAATTGTTTCATTCCAGCTGTTTGTTAAATTAACATCCTTTATTGTTAAGGCCTAGGTTTAAAATTCATAAATATTTTTTATGAAATTCTCATGCAATATTTCAAAGTTTTTAAATGAAGTATTTTGAAAAATTAATATATGTTTCAATATTATTCGCATATTTAAAAAATCAAAGCAGACAAAAGGAAATCTATATAATTTAATATTTATCCGCCTCATAAAAAGGGAAACGTTATACATTATAAATTATTAGCAATTTAAAAAAAAATCAAATCATTATTAAATCTGAAAGGTAGTACAAAGACATCCCAGTTCATATTTTGGATTCGGAATATATACGCGTTGGAAACAATGAAAAATTTAATCGTCATTAATTATGTTGTTTATCGAGGAAGCAACTTTCCAAATTCTGATTGAGTAAAATGATTGCTTTTTGGTTTTCATGGGCTCCCTTAAATGCAACCTTTTTCATCTCGTGCATTGTAAGTTGTAATACAATGAACCAGGTTGGCTTGTTATAAGCAAACATTAACCATTGCTATTAATGCATTCAATGGTTAATCTTGACTAGGGCTGCTAATGAGCCTGACTCGGCTCAGACTCGGCTCGGACTCAATGAGAGAAGCATAAGGGCCCGGCTCAGACTCGGCTCGATTTTGAAAGAAAGAGCTCAACTCGGCTCGGCTCATGTAAATACTTGACTCGGCTCGGCCCGGCTCGCGAGCCGGCTCAGACCATATTTGGGCTTTTTCTTTCTTCGTTGTTTGATATTTTTTGTAAATTATTGGGACTGCACGCGACACACCACACCATGACCCTTCTGCTCCAGGAAGAAATCTCATCAGCACAGATGGTGATTACGCCAGACTTCAAACTAAAGATCATCCTTAGAAGCACATATATATTCTCCTTGTGTATATATTACCTAAGTGATCTTTATATATATGTTGTTTTGATGCGTAGTCCCACTGAAGAAGTCATGCACATTGTTTTGAACTCAAAGTAGCCATTGATTAATGCCTATATATGGTTGTGCCAAACTAAAGATCTGTAATGATGCTTGATTATTGCTTGGCGTTGGGCATAGGTTGACTATTACAATTCTATAATGGAAATATTGGAATACATATTTGAATATTACTTTAATGCCTTTTTGCTTGTTTGTCGTTGGTTCAGTAATACAAACAACTTAGAGAGTAGAGAGAGAGCGACAGACGGAAGAAATGGAAGAAGAGACTCTCGGCTCATGAGCCAACTCGGGCTCGGCTCGGCTCGGCCCGTTTTGAGTGATTAAATATGAGCCGAGTCGAGTTCGGGCTTTATTTAGTTTAGGGCCCGGCTCGGTACAATTTATTGAGCCGTTCGACTCATTGGCTCATGAGCCAGCTCGGCTCATTAGCAGCCCTAATCTTGACCGGACCGGAACGTTCACATTAGTAAAAGTTAAATCTCAGGAATGCCTAATTCTAACGGTTCAATATCCATGTTTTACCGAATGAAAGAAACTTCACTTCACTCACTGACTGATGAAATCAAAACCCTCAAACCCTCTCGCCGTTCCTGCTTCCCCCTCAAAACCCTCTCCGTGGGGAGGCAACTGCCATGGCCAACTCTTCAACAGATTCCGACCTAATCGATCGCCTCTCTAATCTCCCGGACGCGTTGCTTATCACAATCATCTCCTTCCTCCCCACTCGCATTGCCGCTCGCACCTCCCTCCTCTGCCGCCGCTTCCGTCATCTTTGGGAGGCCTCTCCTTCCCTTGAACTAATCAGCGAAGATTTTCCCTACCGCTCCGAGAACTTCGTTGCCATGGTTAATCGTGCGCTCCTCAGCCGCAATGCCTCCCACCACCTCCTGAGCTTGCGCCTAGAGGTATCCCGCTGTGGCAGACAAAATGCAATAACGATCATTTCGTCCTTGCTTGCCAAGGCCCGCTCCCTGGACTTGCGCCACCTCACCATGGAAGGTTTTTATTTGTCAGATTTCTTACCTATTCTGCCCATCGTCTTTACAATTAACTCTCTCAGGTGCCTCTCGCTTCACTTACGTTCCCATCCTCGTCAAGAACTTAATTTTCCTTCTGGAATCAATTTAACCAACCTCAAAATCCTTTCCCTTTCCCTTAAATGGTATGAGGCTGACTTGGCCGATCTCAACCCACTTCTCTCTGAATTGTGTTCCTTGGAAGAATTACATCTTAATATAAGTGGCACGCCTTGGTTTAGTCTTTCCTCCCAGACAATCAGAAAACTCAAACTGATTAGTACCAAGAATACTCAAAAACTTGATACTGTGGGGTTATCACTTCCTTCATTGGAGTCACTTCATTTGGAAATTAAGTACAGTCTTGGAAATCTGTCCCACATCCATGCAAATGTTCCGTTGTTAACAAAAGCTGTTATTAAACTTGGTGATATCTGTGAGAAAAATGTCAGTACTATTGATGGGCTGCTGAATTGTATCTCACATGTGGAAGAGCTAAGCCTGCATTTAAAGGAGAGCAAGGTTATACACTTTACCCCTCTTAATTTTTTTTTTTTTTTGCACATGTCAGTTATGTTTTCTTTCTGCACTGCACCTCTGGTGCAAGTCCATCTTTGAATTGGTTAGATATGTGTGTCTGAACATATCAGTTGACCGTCTTTCAATTTAAAGTGGTGTGTTGTGATATGTTGGATATCTGAAACCGGTATGACAATTTTATACGATTACTTGGTAATGTACAGTACAATTATAGGTTGATGCTTTACTTGGATATTTTTGACATGTTTGATTTGCACAGTATGCGGAGCACCCAATTCCTATTTTGTTGGAATCAGGAAAAGATGTGCCACATTTTCATAATTTAAAGCACTTGGATGTGACCCTTTCTTTTCACGAGCACAATTTGGCAGCTGTGATTATGATGCTCCATAATTGTCCTAATCTGAAATCACTGAAGCTGGTTCATGAGGTGCATAACCTTTTTAAATTTTTTTATTGTTTATACTTCCTGCTCTAAATAAGTCTAGGCTTGGGATTGAGCTCTTTTTTTTTCTTTTCGAACAGCAAGTAGGATATAATTGGGAGTATGACAATACCTGATTTAATTCAATCCAACCCATATAATTCCGGCTGAAACTTCCATCGGTCGTTGTTAACCATTGGCAATCCTGATTGCTCCTCTTTGTACTATTATTAGTTAATTATGTGAAGATTCAAAAATCTTTTGCAGTACTTTGCCGATGTATGCCAGGCCTAGAGTTTAGTATTTTCTATATTTACTAAATTAGTCGTATTCAGAAAACATATGCGATATTTTACTAAATTAGGTTCCTTGCCAATAGCATCTTTTTTATTATTTGTTTTTTCCAAATTCTCTAGTATGTTACTGACTATGTAAATATACATTTTTTTAGATCTATTTCACTGATTTAGCAAGAAAGAAAAGGAAAGATTGGCAATCAAAGCTGCCGCGAAATGCTGATGGTAATTACCGCTATGCTTATTTCAAAAATCTCCATTTGGAAGAGAATCGTAAAGAAGTCTTCAAGTTGCTGAGTAATAAATGTTCCTCTAAGAGGTAAGTTCGTAACTAGGACTCGCATAGTGCTGTTAAATGAAGTCATTTTCATTGCTTTGCTTGTTTTGATAATTTTTGTTGGAGCTAAATATCCTAGCCATGTGTTCTGTTGACATGGCTTTAATTATGTTTGAAGAATGTTGTCAAAAGCAATACTTAAATGTTTTTGTTTTTGGCCCACTCTTATGGAAAGTTAGGACTTAAATTGGGCATTTGCATGCAGCTTGATGTGAATTGTGTTTATTGTTGCTTATTGTTATGTTGGTCCATGGTGATATTTATTTTTCTTAGAAAAAACAATTAGTCAACTGAGTTATTTTTCAACCTATTTAACTCGGTTGAAGTTTCACTTTAAATGAAGTTTCAATTTAAATGAAGTCATTTTTCAACCTATTTAACTCGGTTGCAGTTTCACTTTATTTTTGCTTATTGTAATGCGTCACATTTGGTTGTTGCTTAGACCTGATAGTATGACATTGGTTTTTGGTTTTTTAGACTTCATTTTTTTTCTCATATTCTGATTTTAGATGCTAAAGTTTGTCTGATAGTGGACAATATCATACCCAAGTTGTTGATATTTACTTTCCCTTCTGTTATTGAGTATAGTTAGTTTATACTTCTAATTGTAGTTCAGAATTTATGTCATTTCTTTTGTTGGGGAGAAATAGTGATTTAGTGAGATTTAGACAGGAATTCAATGCAAACCTTGGATACTTCTTGGTTCTTTGTCCTCATGTACAAGTTTGCACATGCAATGCAAGGGACAAGCTCAGAAATGAAGTGCAAAGGATTTGTTCTGGTAACAGGGGTACCAGTTTTGATTCTAGGGGGGTAGTGGTGTTAAATTTTGTACTGGTAAGCAAGTTTTTTGACCAATTTTACAAGAGCATTTAAAACAGTGATATTGTAATTTGTACCAGGAAGCAAGTTATTTGATCAATTTTGAGCTCATTTTTAGATTTTTCTTTGTGGAAGCTCTATGATACCCTAAAGAAGTAGTACACGAGCTCATTTTTCAGACCTCTAATTTGTTGTAGGTCAATTATGGATATACTTGTGGAAGAAACTTGTGCAATTAGAGGCAATAAGGGCAAGGGTCTTTATGGGAAGAGCATAGCCCCAGGTTCATCAAATATAACCACTGCACCAAACCGTTCAATTCCCCGCTTATTCTGTGAAGTTTCTAGCTCTGATGATGACAATGCCACGACCCAACAACAAATTGATGATTTCAGCAACCCTAAATTTCATGTGATGGCAGATAGTGTTGAGGTAGTTCATGAGCCCATTTATGAGTCGGTCGATCCCTTGCCTAATGTGCCGATTTCAGAGCCAGTCGATCCCATGCCAAATGTGCCAGTTTATGAGTCAATTCATGTACCTTCTTCGCAAAATAGTAAGAGAGGTAACAACTCGGGTGATCAGTCCTCACGCTGTACCAAACAGAAACAAAGTGTTAACCGTATGGATGAATTTGCGGAGAGATTCCTTTGCCAGCAGCAACAAAGAACTGAGTTGATTGCTCAATTGGGCCAAAGAACTGAGCTGATTGCTCAATTGGGCCAAGCAAATAGTGTACATGATCAGGTTTTGAACAAGCTACAATCCTTGGCATTACCACCAGCAATTCACGTGGATATGCAGATGAGTTTGGCCAATTCTTGGATAAGAAGCTGTTTTATGAAAGAAGATGATAATGAACGTTTGATGATTTTTGTCAACCGCGTAGTTGAATTGTTTCGGTCTGGTCAACTACCTCTCAACTCCTAACCAGTCGAAATACACTCGATAGATTTGGGTTACTTTTGTTAAATAGGTTTATGATATTTTGACTTTTGTTTATATGGCATAATTTATTATAGTTTTTGTCATATTTTTGGTATAGTAACTTGTAGTTCGAATTTGGCTCACAATATACTTGATATCATACTTGGTGATCATGTTTTCAATTATGGTGTACGATGAGTCGAATGCTAATTATATGTAATTGTGTCGAATTTCTGAAATCACTTTTTACTTTATTATGTTATGCGACTGTTATACTATTATATATTTAACTCTTCTAATTATTTGTTGCATTTTTGACTTTATTATGTTATGTCATATGTGACTGTTATACTATTTAAGCTCTTCCAATTACTTGTTGATGCAGAATGTAGTATTTTTGTTTGTATTATTTATTAATATGCAGATGCTTTCTAGCAGCAGTAGGCAGTGTATTGATGTGTGGAGATTGCTAGTTAAGTATTGACAAATTGTATGAATTTGTTTAACAAATTGATGTGTGGAGATTTCTAGTAGGCAGTGTATTGATGTTTGGAAATTTGTTTAACAATTTTGAATTTGGAAAAAAATATGTTAATTTCCTTACAAATTTAACCCATGGAAACTATGACCACCTCAATTTGGTAACAAAGAAAATTACCATCCATTGTGTGCAAAATTAAATATGGAGATCTCTACAAAGGTATTAAATCCGAAGCAAAGAAAATTAAGTCTCCTTATGATAAAAAATAAGTTTGACTGAATGTAATATTGCTAGATGTTCTTCCCATCGGTAGTCAAACTACATTTAAAAGAAAGGATAATTTGGTCTTTAACATCATATCTCATGTAACAATATATATTTTAATCAATTTAAATTTCATTGCTCTAAATTGCCCGCCTCTCTTACAAGAAATTGCGTACATGAGCCAGTTTCATTGATCCTTTTCTCCTAATCATGTTTGCTTGCTTAAAAAGACAATCTACAGCATTAATGTAACACTATGCAAAATACATATATGAAATTATAACTAAAGGTAATATACGAAAGGTCTAGAGGCGTTTTTCAAGTAAGCAAGTAAAATTTAAAGTGAAAAATAAAACTGATTATTTAAAATTCTATTTGAATGATATAAAAGTATGTTATATTGATTCAAAATTTCTAAAATATTTAGACGTGGATGTTTGAATATTTGACAAAAGAATCAGATTAATAACCGATAATATATATGAACCTCTTTTAATTATCTTGGACTAATTTGCAAAGTTTGAAAACTTAAAGGTTAATTATGAGAAAATGCAAAGTTAACAAAAAAATAAAAGATCAACCAACGTGGCATTATGGCCACGCGGCCCATGCTGGCTGGAGTCCGACTACGCTGCTTTTTTTGGAGAAAAGAAGGAGCCTCCTTTTCTGAATCCAACGATTCAAAATTTCCATTTACGTATCTCGATAAAGAAACTTTTTCATGCACAAATCTCAACGAATTTTGAATCGTTCGATTCAGAAAAGGAGGGTCCTTCTTTTCTCCCATAAAAGCAGCGGAGTCCGATTCTGCTGGTTGACACCCCTACTTTAATACCCCTTAATTAATGGCCTATCTATCTCTCTCTCTCTCTCTTAAACTTTTCATGTCCATTTACAATTTACTTTCCTCTTTCCGTTAGGCAACATAGAGGAATATCTCTTGAAAAGAAACTATGTAATTAGATTGGTATTTATCCTTTGTTTCTACTTGGAAATTCAAGGTTGACACTCTATAGGTATTTCATTTCTTTCTCTATATTGTGCTTCCTTAATATAATTTAGACTTTTGGTAAAATATGAAAATCCGCAAGTTTAAGCTTGCTCTAGATGTTAAAAGAAATGAAAAGGATTATTGGGTTCATATTTAACAAATTGAAGAAGGCAAGCTAAAATATTGTGTAAATTTAGTTGAAAACTTGTTTAATAGAGTATTTTAATTGATTTGCCTGAGGTCCCTTTTCTACCTAGATGATTTCAATCGGATCTGAATTTAATGATTGTTGTAGTAATTTCATTATTGGATTATTGGTTTATAGCTCAACCCGAACAGTACCTTTCGGTACTGAGGTCCACTTTTTCTTGTTGGGGTTATTTTAGTTATTTTCTAATGTGTTGCTAAGTAGTTTGCGGGGTATTAAAGTCATATGAAAATAGGTACCTATCCGTACCAGTATAAATGGTTTACCGGTACACCTATATAAACTTTTGGGGGCTTGATTGCAAATAAAATTAGACAATGAAGGTATAATTTGTAAAGTACCAATGAATTAGTAAAACTAACTTGTTAGAGGGGCCTTAGTGCAAATAACTTACATATATAAAAGCCATCTTGATAAATTGAAGATTGAAATTTATTTGAATGACTGATTGGACTAGGACGGTTGATCTTAGATTAAAATTGAATTGGATATATAGAAATTAATGAACTAGAATGGAATTAAGTAAAGAGAGATTAAAGAAATGGTAAACTAATTAATAAAAAAAATGCTATTCATGTTAAATGAGTATTTATATTTATTAAATAGTGATTGAGAATGATTGTAAAAGTACTTAAAGATATACATATTATTTGACATAGGCGTAAAGAGACTGACGAGACAGAATGTTTGGAATGAACAGACTGCTAGCGACCTCACTTGTTGCCCTACAATATCAAATGCGGAGTTATTGGATTAGTCTGAGATTCATGACGAGGAATTAAACCGTAACTCGCTGTGCATTTTGAATATTTGATTGACTGTATTGATTGAACTGTTGAACTGTTGCATCATATGCATAGCCCAATACAATTGAAACTGAATTACAAGTAAGACTGTTGACTGTTGACTGTCATGTTGATATTGTTTATCGATCGATCGATTATTATTGCAAATGATTGATTGAGACCACAGTGACTGAATTGATTGAATATTGAATACTGTAATCCTTGAACCTCCATATAGTGGAGAAAAAATATTAATATATCGTAAAGTCTAACTAGCTACTATACTTTACTCTAGGACCCTTATGCGCATATGGTGAATGGCCCCAACTGAACCCAGTACCGGTTGGGTAGGGGATACTAAATAAATGTGAATTGTGATTGTGAGATTAATGAACTGTGGTAACCGTCTTATCAATGATTTTCTTTCCGATAATGGCAGTATTGTAATATTGATTTCGTAATGTTTATGTTAACCAATTGTCAGGATAGTTAGAACTGTCTTATCATTGATTTGCTTTCCGATAATGACAGTATGGAGATATTGATTCTGTTTTGTTTCCGTTAACAAATTGTCAGGATAGTTAGAACTGTCTTATCATTGATTTTCTTTCTGATAATGACAGTATGGAGATATTGATTATGTTTTGTTTCTGTTAACAAATTGTCAGGATAGTTAGAACAGTATAAGCCCTAACATGACAAATATATGTTATGGTATCTGCCAGTGCTACCAGACTAAAAATTGTAAAGTTAATAAACTAAACGTTACCAGACTTTATAGTTTAAAAGATTTTGACCCAAACCATTTATTCTGATAAGGTTTCTTATTTACTTATGTAATTTTTGTTGTTCAATTGGATACTATTATTGAGCATTTGCATTCGTCATTATAAAATTAACTGTTAGTTTCTCGTGCGGAGATTTCATTCTGAATATGGATTTTCTTCGAATCAAATAATCTGAGTGGCAATTAGCAATGATTTATTATTTCTCACCCGTTTCCCATTATGGGATTCACATGTTTGTTAGACGAAGACAGAGAAACGCTTTTGGGATTATAATTGACAGCATGGCCACCTAAAGGTATGAGATTTGGGTTTATTATATCTGACAGGGTGCAGAGAATATATCTCTAGCATCATCCACTGTAAAATGTCAGATAATTATTGTTATTAAATTGGGATGTGAGAAAAATAATGGATGCTATTGGCAATGCATAAAAAGATCTATGCCTTATGTTACGTATATTGAATGGTAAATAGACGCGGTACGAATTGCCGCACCTCCAGATCAGAGGTGTGACAATTAAACAAGCACCTTGTGCATGATTTTCTCTTCTCAAGACATTTCTTGAAAACTTGGCTTCATTTCCTCCAAGTCTGATCCCTCTTCATTTATACATCGCTTAGACCATAATCTCACCTATTTTTACTTCTTTATGTTGTTGATGTTATCACCACTGGTAACAAAGGAATCAGAGTAGGTCCGATGCCCATCGGACCTACCTTGGTTCATGGGTGCAATGACCATTTGATCTGCATCAAGATTCGTGTGCTATGTATCAAAATCCGTGCAAGTCTGTATCAATTTCTGCACGCATAAATCTTGATGCTAATCGTACGGTCCTAGAGCTAATTGAACCTAAATGTAGGTCCGATGCCCATCGGACCTACTCCTATCTCCACCAAGAGCAATAGATACGGTACAGTTACAGTATATAATCAAACCAACAACATAAAGGTATTGAGGGAGCGGTTGCTGTGGATTTGGAGATTCTCCAAGAATTGTTGCAAGTTATGTACAAGCTGTGGTTACTGCGCAGTGGAAGGGTATAACTGTCTTTTTATATTTTTTTATTAATCAGTGTTTTTAATTGAGTAATGGGTATATTTATAATTTAATTATATTTAAATGGGGAAATAACTAATTTAGAAATTTTGATGGAAAAATATATAATTAAAGAGTTATGATGGGTATATATAGGGCTGCAAACGAACCGAACCAAATCGAATCTGCCCTAGTTCGAATTCGAAATCGAAATAATTTCGAATCAAACCCAGTTCGAAATTGAAATAGATTTCGAACCTGAAAGGCCAGTTCGAATTTGGTTCGGTATAATTCGAACTAGTTCTATTTGATTCGAAATTAGTTCGAAATTCAGTGCAGATTCGAAATTCAGTGCAGATTCGAAATTCAGTGCAGATTCGAAATTCAATGCAGATTCGAAATTCAGTTAAACTAGGCTGCATATTTTTATACATATGCTTTTCTTGAGGCAATTCAAACTTACTTTTCTAGATCTATCCAACAATTCAAACTGATTTCGAACCTTCAAAATTCGCGAACTATATCGAATCGAACCTGGGCAGGTTTGAATTCGAAATTGAATTAATTTCGAATCAAACTGGTTTCAAATCGAATTTTTTTCGAACTTTTTCGAATCGAACTCGAATCGAATCACGAATCTCGAATTTTTTGTGCACCCCTAGGTATATATCTAAATTTCTTTTATTGATAAATTAATCTTTGATAAACTGAAATTTTGACCATTATGTGGCTTAGTTGAACCTTTCACACCATTGTGAGGCTAAGTTAATTTCAGACAACCAAGAGAGTTTTGTACAATTGTACCTTACCAATGAATCAATAGTGGCATAGTAAAACATTTGGTTCATGGCTAATATTACTGGATTAAAGAACTGCAAGTATTATTTTTATTGTTCGTAAGTCTCCGTTGATTTCGCTCTTTTTGTTTTTTGTGTGTATTTGTAGTTTATAGAAAGGTTGGAGGAAAATATAGAAAAAGGTGCAAGGTACACGAGGTCCGATATTATTTTAGTCAGATTGGCTATAAGAAATATTTGATATTAAGAGGCCTAAAACCAGTCCAATATAAACCTGGCCCAGCAGAGAGTTAAGCTTTTCTTTAGTTTCTCACAAGTTTGGTTTTAGAATTATTTTGTTAATCCTGATTGCTCTTTGTGCTATTGTTATTTGTTAGTTTGTTACTCGTGGCTCATGAGGTTTTAGTGTAAAATCTAGCCCTATTAAATTATATGAAGGTTCAAAAATCTTTTGCAGTACTTTGCCAATGTAAGACATTCCTAAATCAAAGTATTTTTTTTCTAAATTACTCATTCAGAAAACATAATGATACTTAAATGGTGTAAGCCAGTCCTAGATCATTTTTTTTTATTATTAAAATTAGTCGTTTTTATATAGCCTCATTTCCATTCATGCTATACACTGTCCAAACCTGTGGTTGTGCTACTGAGGGGGCATGTGGCCAATTTAAATCCTCTTTTGTTTGTAAATTACATTGGCCTTGATATCCTTTGTTTCGAGTTCAGTGGACAAGAATGTTAGCTTAGCTCTACTGCTAGTAGAAATTTGAAGGGGATGCATTAAATTTGTTTTTATTATGTGATGCAAAGGGGCTAGGTTTCTTGCCAATTGTATCCTTTTTCTATTTGTCTTTTCGAAATTCTCATACTGACTACATAAATATACATTTTGGTTTCTGCCTTAGGGTCCCGAGTTTACTGGTTGGGCAACAGAAAAGAAAAGGAAACGTTGGGCATCAAAGCTACCGCGTAATGCTAATGGTAATTACTGCTATGCTCATAACAAAATTTTTCCATTTGGAAGAGGATCATATTATTATAGAATTCATGAAGTATCTTAGCAAGAAATGTATCTCTAAGAGGCAAGCTATGTCGTGTTGACATGCTTTTGTTTTTGGCTCACTCTTATGTCAAGTTAGATCAAATTTGGGCATTCATGAAGGTTGATGTGGAATGTGTTTATATTGTTATGCTTGTCCTTGGTGATATTTTTGTTAGGTAAAATTATAAATCAACTGAGTTATATTCCCGCTGATTTAACTCAGCTTAAGTTTCACTTTTAACAGTTTAACAAGATATACCAAAGCGAAAGAGAGAAAACACAAAAATAAAAGGGATGAAATGCTTCACATTTGAGTACTGTTTAATTTATGCTGACAAAGAAATAAGTAAATAACTATGAAAAAACTTTGGCAAAGAAATAGCCAGAAACAGTTAAACGACTACCCAGAAATAGTGACCTGGAACTTCTCTCTTCTACAGTTTTCCTTAATTAACAATACACAATACAATTGTTGTTTTAAGTCTAATTGTTCACAAGTATTTGTAGTAATTGCAGATGTGTTAGTTGTATAACTGTGCGGCAAGTGACAAAATTACTAAAGCAGGGATTGTGCCTAATTTAATGCTAGTCCTGTAAACCTTCCCATAATAAGCTAGCCCAAAACCCCCTTTCCCACTCTCCTATAGTCCAAGACAATTCCTCTCAACAGCCCACCAATCTCCCTTCTAACTCTACAAACCTCACCAGATTTATCTCCCATTTTAATCTCTCCCCAACCCGACACTTCTCCTCAAACAGCTCATCAAGCTGATGCATCTTCTCTCCCACCTGAGCCTCCTTGCAGCTCTACTCATCCCATGGTAACTCGCACTAGAGATCAGACCTGTCGGACCCGCCACTTTCCTGACCATGTGGATTATCTTGCCTCTCTTGATGATAAGCTTCGATCATTTTCCCAAGCAAATACAAACCCGAATTGGAGAAAGGCTATGGTACTCGAAATTAATGCGCTTGCAACCAATCGAACTTGGACTCTAGTTCCTCCTCCCTCTGATCATCATATTGTGAGTTGCAAATGGGTATTCAAACCGAAAGGATGAGCTGATAGATCCATTGAGCGCTACAAAGTGCATCTCGTTGCCAAAGGCTACCATCAACAACAAAGTACTGATTTTTTTGAAACTTTTAGTTCGGTAGTCGGACCAACGACTATTCAGGTTGTTCTAGCCCTTGCGGTTAGTTTTCGTTGGCCTCTTCACCAATTAGATGTGCAAAATACCTTTTTACATGGGGATCTTGAGGAAACGGTTTATATAAGCCAACCACCCGGTTTTGTTGATGCTTCTCGACCTGACCAGTTTGCCTTCTTTCCAACCGCTCTATGGTCTCAAACAATCACCTCGTGCATGGTTCCATAAGCTTAGTGTTGCTTTGAAGGAATTCGGGTTTAGTGCTTCTCATTATGACACGTCTTTGTTCATCCATCACTCTAAAGGGCACACAACAATTCTCTTGGTATATGTAATTAAAATGACCAAATATACCGAAGACAACTTGTATGAGTCAATTTTATTTCTCAAAAAAGTACCCGATTTCTGCTTACTGTAAGAAATTGCTCCTTGTAGATGAAAAACAACAAAAGCTGGATTGCTGACTTCAAAATATATTTTGATTCAATAAACAACAATGCGATTCTTCGAGGTGATTCGATATACAACCTGCATATAATTTTTCAAGACAATATATTCCACGATATGTCATCCGCTGTTACCGTTTTTTCCTCTACTAAACCACAAGTAATTGAATAGAACGTTGTTTGGTCCTTGACATTAATTTATGCCTGAAGAATTAATACAATAACGACAACACATATTCGTACAACATAGAAATACAAGTTTTTTTAATTACAGTTTAAACAACAGAAAATTATTTTCATCATAAAAACAAGCATTGTGAAGCGAGCAGGGCTTTGCTTTTTTTTTTTTTCATTACGGATAAAACATTTGTTTAATTCTTTCGCAATTTAGGTCGCCGCAGTGATATCATATTCTGTAACAAGAATAACTCCACACTCAAATAAGCAGAAAATTAGGGAAACACAACTTTTCGTGTTTGCGAGCTGGCGTTTTCAGACATTTCTGGGCACACAGGGACAATTGCTTCTAGGAGTGTGAAGCTATCACCGCGAACAAGATCGAATCAAAACAATTAGTTTTTTGTACGAGTTAAAATATTATAACTTGTCAAAGTGAGTTGTAGAAAACAAATGTTTAAAATATGATATTTTCTGTATTTTAAATAATCTTTGCATTTTTCTTTTGTTTGAAAGATACGATGGTCTTCGTCTAAGGGACTATATGAAAATGACACATTTAATTTTTTTAACAAAATAAAGGACGTAAGTGGTCATCACTTAATGTTTGTTGTACACTTCAAAGTTTTGACACATATACAAACACTCTTCGGTTATAATTATAGTTATGAAATTACAATTAATTAACACCATAGTCAATTACTTCCAGATAATCTTTGTGGCTTAGAACCTGGCATCTCTACTTCACAGCGCAAAACCACCGATGTTTTCAAAATTCGCTCAGACAATTGCTGAGCCACATTTGTTACGTATATATACCGAATATGTTATTTCCATGGGACTCTTCCTCATGCATCCATAATGTTGTGACATATCTCAAAATTATTACTAGATATCATTTATTACCTATAGGAATGCATGAAACAAAAGTTTGAACAATGTACGAAACATACATTTCCATTTCCCATCACGTCTTCATCTCCGTCGTAATGAGTGTGTCGATCTCGCCTACAAAGGTACTATCCTAAATAAAACAGAAGGTATTCATACTAGAATCTTTTTGTTGTCCGAAAGTTCTTGCATGTTCGCACCGATGAAAGCAAAAATAGAAAATCATAATTTGAAAGCCAAAACAGAAGGTCATAAACTCAAATCATGAAAACATAATATCTTAATTGATATGGCGTTATCTTTTGTTGTCGTGAGCCAACTTGTGAGATCTCAAGACTCTAGTTAGCTGCGTGGCAACAAACAACGACATGCGGTTCAACAAGAACTGTAGAGGCAGTTCTGTATAGATCACTGAACGACAACCGATAAGGTATATCTTAAAAATATATACCACCTTCTACATGTTTCAACGCAAAAACTCTAGAGAAAATGCAACTTTAATTCAATATTTTATGAACTCAACATCACTCTTGCTTGCTCAAGGTCATTCACGGTGTCTCTTTTTGTTTATTGTAGCCTCATGCTTTTCTTACATGTAAAGGCATCATGATTATGACCTTGTTTTGCTAAAACCATTGGTTGGTAAGAGGATTGTGGATTAAAGATACTCTATAAATACTATCCATAGCATGCATTTAATTTCATCATCAACCACAAACATCTCTTCAGACTTACCTACAAAGTTTGAATTTACATTTCTTTCCAATGGCTTCTTCATCGCCTTTTCTGCCTACTATACTTTCGGGGCTTGTTCTCGGGATCTTCTTTATAGCTCTACTTCCTATGGCTACTGCCAACGAGCCACTGACAGAGGTATTTGAGAATTGGATGGCTAACTTTGGTCGCGTCTATGCAAGCGATGCTGAAAAGTCGCTTCGCTTGGAGGTGTTCAAGACCAACCTGCAATACATCGAGTCCACAAACAACCAACCCGGTCTTACGTACAAACTCGGTCTTAATAAGTTTGCTGATCTTACGAACTCGGAGTTTATGGCTAAGTATGCAAGCTACACTCCACGCAGTGGACCGAAGAACTCAACCCCATCCAAATACTCAACATTTGTATCAGCCCCGACATCGATTGACTGGCGGTCTCAAGGTGCGGTCACACCGGTTAAGGATCAAGGAGATTGCGGTGAGTAAAACTATAAGTTTGCGTTATTAAAAACAAGCATGTCATGTACCATGATATAGGAACAATGAAAGCTTAATAATGTTAATTCGCACTCGAAAAACAAGAGTTTTCATAGCATATTATGTCGAGATTTCTCGACTTGCTCTTGTGCCAACACACAGTGACCTATAAAATTAAAGTAAAATTTACTTGACTTTTTTTTCTCTCTCGAAAATACTAGAATTCATAATATATTTTTGGCACCAGATGTGACTCCTAGATTTTTATTAAATAACAAAGCTCTGTATTTCTTAAAAGAAAGAAAACTGTTATGCTGAGTATTATGCCTTGATTTTATTCGGAAAAGAAAAGAAACAGTGTCATTATTTTCATTATCAACTATGAGTGCAGGTAGCTGTTGGGCTTTCTCGGCTGTAGCTGCTATCGAGGGGATAAACAAAATCAGAACCGGACAATTGGTGACTCTTTCGGAGCAGGAGCTGGTAGACTGTGTTACCTCTTGTTACGGATGCAACGGAGGATATATGGACTATGCCTTTCAATGGGTGAAAAATAACGGGGGCATCACAAATTCGACGGACTACCCATACAAGGCGTTGCAAGGAACTTGCAACACCGTGAAGACCGCTCACCGTCAAGTTACCATCACCGGTTACGCAGGCGTCACCCCTTACAGTGAGACTTCTCTCATGAATGCCGTCGCGATCCAACCTGTTTCTGTAGCCATTGAATCAAGTGGATATTATTTCCAATTTTACGCGAGTGGAGTTTTTACTGGCTCATGCGGGACGAGTCTAGACCACGGCGTGACAGTAGTTGGGTACAGCAACAGCGTAACCCCTCACTACTGGATAGTGAAGAACTCGTGGGGTACATCTTGGGGCGAGTCTGGATACATCAGGATGAAGAAGGACATTACCAGCACAGCAGGCTTGTGCGGTATCGCCATTGAACCCTTTTATCCTACCAAGTGATTTTGATGATGAGCATGACCGTCAGGACTTGTGCTTTACATTTTTTCATTGGATACAACTGCTACTTAAGTGACCAATGAGCCTCTGAATAAAAATTAATGTATGCATGTGTGCTTTGTGGAAAGAGATCTATCAGTGAATAAAACAAATGGAAGTTTGTATCAAAATAGTTCTATATTCGTTCTATATCGTTTATGTATTGTTGGAACGATGTTGGAAAGCGCGAGACCTATACTCTTGCTTTAAGCCTAGTTCTATCTTCTTCAAGTATTAGTCACAGAAACGCTCTAATGTAATGGATCATAAGAAGAAAAGCATAATAAATTCATCACATAATGTCACCAATGTTATAAATGGAGCTTATCCAATGACATGCGCATCGACACTTCAAGAAGGAAGTAACAAAACGTAACATAGAATAAACAAATTAAATAAGCGGCGTTTCATAGGAGATGCCAGAAGAGGGTGACTTTTAATTAACTTCAACATCATGTATTACTCAAGAAATTCAAATGACCAAATATACCGAAGACAACTTGTATGAGTCACTTGAATTTCTCACGAAAGTACCCGATTTCTGCTTACTGTAAGAAATTGCTCCTTGTAGACGAAAAACGACAAAAGCTGGATTGCTGACTTCAAAATATATTTTGATTCAATAAACAACAATGCGATTCTTCGAGTTGATTCGATATACAACCTGCATATAATTTTTCAAGACAATATATTCCACGATATGTCATCCGCTGTTACCGTTTTTTCCTCTACTAAACCACAAGTAATTGAATAGAACGTTGTTTGGTCCTTGACATTAATTTATGCCTGAAGAATTAATACAATAACGACAACACATATTCGTACAACATAGAAATACAAGTTTTTTTAATTACAGTTTAAACAACAGAAAATTATTTTCATCATAAAAACAAGCGTTGTGAAGCGAGCAGCAGGGCTTTGCTTTTTTTTTTCATTACGGATAAAACATTTGTTTAATTCTTTCGCAATTTAGGTCGCCGCAGTGATATCATATTCTGTAACAAGAATAACTCCACACTCAAATAAGCAGAAAATTAGGGAAACACAACTTTTCGTGTTTGCGAGCTGGCATTTTCAGACATTTCTGGGCACACAGGGACAATTGCTTCTAGGAGTGTGAAGCTATCACCGCGAACAAGATCGAATCAAAACAATTAGTTTTTTGTACGAGTTAAAATATTATAACTTGTCAAAGTGAGTTGTAGAAAACAAATGTTTAAAATATGATATTTTCTGTATTTTAAATAATCTTTGCATTTTTCTTTTGTTTGAAAGATACGATGGTCTTCGTCTAAGGGACTATATGAAAATGACACATTTAATTTTTTTAACAAAATAAAGGACGTAAGTGGTCATCACTTAATGTTTGTTGTACACTTCAAAGTTTTGACACATATACAAACACTCTTCGGTTATAATTATAGTTATGAAATTACAATTAATTAACACCATAGTCAATTACTTCCAGATAATCTTTGTGGCTTAGAACCTGGCATCTCTACTTCACAGCGCAAAACCACCGATGTTTTCAAAATTCGCTCAGACAATTGCTGAGCCACATTTGTTACGTATATATACCGAATATGTTATTTCCATGGGACTCTTCCTCATGCATCCATAATGTTGTGACATATCTCAAAATTATTACTAGATATCATTTATTACCTATAGGAATGCATGAAACAAAAGTTTGAACAATGTACGAAACATACATTTCCATTTCCCATCACGTCTTCATCTCCGTTGTAATGAGTGTGTCGATCTCGCCTACAAAGGTACTATCCTAAATAAAACAGAAGGTATTCATACTAGAATCTTTTTGTTGTCCGAAAGTTCTTGCATGTTCGCACCGATGAAAGCAAAAATAGAAAATCATAATTTGAAAGCCAAAACAGAAGGTCATAAACTCAAATCATGAAAACATAATATCTTAATTGATATGGCGTTATCTTTTGTTGTCGTGAGCCAACTTGTGAGATCTCAAGACTCTAGTTAGCTGCGTGGCAACAAACAACGACATGCGGTTCAACAAGAACTGTAGAGGCAGTTCTGTATAGATCACTGAACGACAACCGATAAGGTATATCTTAAAAATATATACCACCTTCTACATGTTTCAACGCAAAAACTCTAGAGAAAATGCAACTTTAATTCAATATTTTATGAACTCAACATCACTCTTGCTTGCTCAAGGTCATTCACGGTGTCTCTTTTTGTTTATTGTAGCCTCATGCTTTTCTTACATGTAAAGGCATCATGATTATGACCTTGTTTTGCTAAAACCATTGGTTGGTAAGAGGATTGTGGATTAAAGATACTCTATAAATACTATCCATAGCATGCATTTAATTTCATCATCAACCACAAACATCTCTTCAGACTTACCTACAAAGTTTGAATTTACATTTCTTTCCAATGGCTTCTTCATCGCCTTTTCTGCCTACTATACTTTCGGGGCTTGTTCTCGGGATCTTCTTTATAGCTCTACTTCCTATGGCTACTGCCAACGAGCCACTGACAGAGGTATTTGAGAATTGGATGGCTAACTTTGGTCGCGTCTATGCAAGCGATGCTGAAAAGTCGCTTCGCTTGGAGGTGTTCAAGACCAACCTGCAATACATCGAGTCCACAAACAACCAACCCGGTCTTACGTACAAACTCGGTCTTAATAAGTTTGCTGATCTTACGAACTCGGAGTTTATGGCTAAGTATGCAAGCTACACTCCACGCAGTGGACCGAAGAACTCAACCCCATCCAAATACTCAACATTTGTATCAGCCCCGACATCGATTGACTGGCGGTCTCAAGGTGCGGTCACACCGGTTAAGGATCAAGGAGATTGCGGTGAGTAAAACTATAAGTTTGCGTTATTAAAAACAAGCATGTCATCTACCATGATATAGGAACAATGAAAGCTTAACAATGTTAATTCGCACTCGAAAAACAAGAGTTTTCATAGCATATTATGTCGAGATTTCTCGACTTGCTCTTGTGCCAACACACAGTGACCTATAAAATTAAAGTAAAATTTACTTGACTTTTTTCTCTCTCTCGAAAATACTAGAATTCATAATATATTTTTGGCACCAGATGTGACTCCTAGGCTTTTATTAAATAACAAAGCTCTGTATTTCTTAAAAGAAAGAAAACTGTCATGCTGAGTATTATGCCTTGATTTTATTCGGAAAAGAAAAAAAACAGTGTCATTATTTTCATTATCAACTATGAGTGCAGGTAGCTGTTGGGCTTTCTCGGCTGTAGCTGCTATCGAGGGGATAAACAAAATCAGAACCGGACAATTGGTGACTCTTTCGGAGCAGGAGCTGGTAGACTGTGTTACCTCTTGTTACGGATGCAACGGAGGATATATGGACTATGCCTTTCAATGGGTGAAAAATAACGGGGGCATCACAAATTCGACGGACTACCCATACAAGGCGTTGCAAGGAACTTGCAACACCGTGAAGACCGCTCACTGTCAAGTTACCATCACCGGTTACGCAGGCGTCACCCCTTACAGTGAGACTTCTCTCATGAATGCCGTCGCGATCCAACCTGTTTCTGTAGCCATTGAATCAAGTGGATATTATTTCCAATTTTACGCGAGTGGAGTTTTTACTGGCTCATGCGGGACGAGTCTAGACCACGGCGTGACAGTAGTTGGGTACAGCAACAGCGTAACCCCTCACTACTGGATAGTGAAGAACTCGTGGGGTACATCTTGGGGCGAGTCTGGATACATCAGGATGAAGAAGGACATTACCAGCACAGCAGGCTTGTGCGGTATCGCCATTGAACCCTTTTATCCTACCAAGTGATTTTGATGATGAGCATGACCGTCAGGACTTGTGCTTTACATTTTTTCATTGGATACAACTGCTACTTAAGTGACCAATGAGCCTCTGAATAAAAATTAATGTATGCATGTGTGCTTTGTGGAAAGAGATCTATCAGTGAATAAAACAAATGGAAGTTTGTATCAAAATAGTTCTATATTCGTTCTATATCGTTTATGTATTGTTGGAACGATGTTGGAAAGCGCGAGACCTATACTCTTGTTTTAAGCCTAGTTCTATCTTCTTCAAGTATTAGTCACAGAAACGCTCTAATGTAATGGATCATAAGAAGAAAAAGCATAATAAATTCATCACATAATGTCACCAATGTTATAAATGGAGCTTATCCAATGACATGCGCATCGACACTTCAAGAAGGAAGTAACAAAACGTAACATAGAATAAACAAATTAAATAAGCGGCGTTTCATAGGAGATGCCAGAAGAGGGTGACTTTTAATTAACTTCAACATAATGTATTACTCAAGAAGATGAACTTATATTAACGGGTAGTGATATGAAATTCTTGAAAGCTTGCTTTCATCGCCTACATGATTGGTTTGCCATTAAAAATCTATGGCGTTTACATTACTTTTTGGGAGTCGAGGTCACTTCTATGGCCTCAAGCTTGCACCTATCTCAATGTTTTGTACTCGACCTCCTTGCTTGCACAAACATGACAGAATGCAAACCTTGCAATACCCCCCATGGCAACAGCCCCTCCACTTTCTCACCTTGACAACCTTTTGAAGAGCCCCATCTCTATCGAAGTGTTGTTGGTGCCTTACAACATGGCACAATAACGAAACCTGATATCTTTTTTGCCGTGAACAAGGTCTCGCAATTCATACACCAACCAACAGTTGCTCATTGGACCGCTACAAAGCGCATCTTGAGGTATCTGCAAGGTACTATTTCTCGTGGTTTAGCTTTTCATTCCCAGGGGTGGATCTACATTCACCCGTACGGGTGCTAAACCACCCTATGATTTTAAAATTTTAATTATATATATTGAAATGTAATTGAATTTTATTATTTTATAATTTGTTATATAATCTAGTCCCCCTTATAAAATATCACATATCTACTTGTAGTCCAGTGATTAGAGTTTATTTTGTAGTTGTGGAGAGCTTGAGTTCAATTCCCACTAACAACATATTGTGCATTTTAAATTTTAGCACCCTCTATCATAATTTTCTAGTTCCGCCCCTATTCATTCCTCCCCTACATTGTGCATTGATGCCTATAGTGACGCCGATTGGGCCGGCTCAATCAATGATCGTCGGTACTCGGTCTCGGTCAACATCAGGTTTTCGCATCTATTTAAGCAACAATCTTGTATCATGGAGTGTCAAAAAGCAATCAACGGTTTCCAAATCTAGCACCGAGGTGGAATATCGAAGTCTTGCTCTCACATGTGCAGAAATTCTATGGCTTCAACACCTATCCGAGTTACATGTCTCCCTAGCTGCTGCCCCGACTCTTTGGTGGGATAATATCGGTGCAACCTTTCTTGGAGCTAATCCTATGTTTCATGCTTGCACAAAACACGTTGAAATTGATTTTCATTTTGTTCGAGAGCGTGTGGCTACAAAGGAATTATGTGTCAGATTTTTGTGTTCTAATGACCAACTTGCAGATGCCTTAACAAAGCCGCTCCCTGCTGCCCGATTTCTCTCTTTGCGCACCAAGCTGCTTGTGGCTGCACCACCTTCAACTTGTGGGGTGGGGGTATTAAACCAACCCTGGACAGCTCCAGTCATCCATCAAATGGAGACGGACAAGCAACAACCTTTCTGTTATTTTGTTATTGTCTACTGTGCATTTTATACCATAATTAAAATGGCGTGACTAGAGTTAAATTGCAAAGCCTGATGGCTATATAAACATAGCGTTGTAACAAGAGTAATTCAATGAGAAATAAAAATCATTCAAACTGCATCTTCTTCCTCTAGCTAATTCTATTAGTTCCACCTTAGACTGAATTGATCCGAATTCTGATCATACGATCGTAATCCAAACATAAATATTTTGTTACCTCAAAGGATATGGATTCGTTTCTCCGTTGGTCTTTTTCTTAATCTGACAAGAGAAAGAGAGAGAGTGCAAGAAATAATTTTTTTTTTTTGAAGAAATGAGGAAGCCGTTAGGAATTATGAGCTTAATTATCTCAAGTCAACCCTCTACCGGCAAGAAATATGAGAGTTTGTCATGCTTGGAGCCGGAGACAGAAAACTCCGAGAGAGAAAGAAAGTCAAGGGTATAAATGGTCTGTAAAGCAAATGTTGGAATCTAAATATTAATTATTATGTAACTCTTTTTAGAGATATTTGATATATCATGGTGTTATACCGGATGAATATATGAATTTTGAAGAAGAAATATGTATAATTATTGAGGGAATATGTGAAATTTTCTCTGAATAAAAAGGTTGCACTAGAAGCAAGATTTTCCCCGAATTTTTCATCTAAATAAATTATTTTCATAGTTAAATTTATTTGCTAGATAATTAATTAATGATGACTAAAAGTATGAAAAATTAACAGCGCATAAATAATGTTTAGAGGGATTTTGAAATTAAGTATTTTCCCTAAAAACGTTCATGATTTATCCTTCTAAATTTTTAATACTGTGCACATCTACTCAATTTATTTGTCGTTCTATTAAAACACATATTAAATTTATAACGTTCTTATTTATTCTTTATTAAAAGATAAAAGTATGTAATTAGTGTAAAAAATATCCAGTTTTCTAATTTATCCTTCTAAATATGATATTTAGGTGTATGTTTGTGTGTCACAGGCAAAAAAGATGAACTATTTATCCTTATAACCAACAAATTAAATAACTAAATATTTCTTTAAATATGTTATATTTTTTTTGTTTATTAAAGGGTAAAATGAGCACTTTAAAATTTTAGTTGTGTTCTAATACAAGATGTAATTAATTGAATAAATTCGTGAGTTTGTAAAATTTATAAAAGAAAATATGATTTTACGAAATTTTAGATGAAAAAAATACGTAATTGAAAAAAATTTAAAGAGATGCATAATTTTTTTTCCTAATGTTTATGTTCCACCTTCAGATTCATTTAGAATTTTCTGGATAGATCTTTATCAAACCCTACACAATTAGTCTTGATACGGCGGAATAAACGAATTCGTATCACCTAAGGTAACATAATATTTACGTTTGAATCTGGACCGTCCAATTAAAATCTGTACGATTTTTAAAGCGTTCCCGTGTGTTCCAAACTTCCACCTCGGGCCGGATTGGCCCCATTACCGATTGGACGGTTGTGATCTAAATAGAAATATTATGTTACCTTAGATGATATGGATTGGGATAAAACATGCGATTTAGAATAAGAGAATTCTCTCTTGTTGTCTATGAATAAATTAATTTCAGTGAGGAGCTAACCCGCACCCACCAGCGACATAAGAAAAGAAGGGCAACATATCTCTAGAATAACTCGTTAGTTAGTAAACAAATCCACATGATAATTAATTTTCTAACACGTTAATTTCATAGTCATGAAAAGCTATAGTGGTTATTCTAGAAAGGATGGGAAAGTGGAATGACGACAGCTGAGACACCATCCCGATCTCATGTGGCCAGCTTAACTATATCCACATTTGTTTCTATAGTGACTTGGTGAGAACACAGCGACAAATAAATTATTCGGGTTCGGTTTGATAGAGTCAAATTCGAGAATAATGCGGATATAATCTGAAAATTAATGAGAATTAAACATTGAGTATGGACTGGAGATCACAATCCCACAAGGGAGCAAAAAAAACAAAAAATAATAATAATTCGTGAAGGTGGACTGGAGATCACAATAAGGCTAGGGTATGGACTGGAGATCACAATCCCACAAGGACTGGAGATCACTGAGGTCACAATCCCACAAGGACTGGAGATCACAATAAGGCTAGGGTATGGACTAGAAAATAATAACATTGAGTATGGACTGGAGATCACAATCCCACAAGGACTGGAGATCACTGAGGCTGGTTCATGAGGTGCATAACCTTTTTAATTTTTTTGTTTTGTTTCTACTTCTTTCAATAAGGCTAGGGTTGGGATTGAGCTCTTATTAATTTATTTTGTTTTTTTCGAAGGGCTAGTATGATATAATTGGGAGTGTGACAATACCTGATTATATTCAATCCGACCCATATAGTTCCGGCTGAAACTTCCATCAGTTGTTGTCAACCCATTACTTTTTAAGTTCTCAATTTTATTATTCAGTATTTTATGTTATATTTTCATTTTCTTCTCTTTTTTTTCTTCTGAAATGTTGGGAATAAACCCTGAACTTGTGCATGAGGTTGAATTGCCCTCTGATCTTAATTTTTTAATTTTTTCAAATGACCCTTGAACTTTTGAGTTGGGTTCAGTTGTATTCCTTTGTCAGTCATTAATTACTGGTGATGCAACTTTGCTAATTAAGTTGCTGATGTGGCATGATTGTATCTAAGATAGGAAACGGAATAGGTAATGGAATTCATATACTACTTTCTATCCTGTCTATGCCCCAAATACACAACAGCCCAGGTGCTTAATATCATTTTTACCTTTCCTATCTTAGCACTTAATGCAAAGTATTGATCGATGAGTCTCCCTAGGGTATCTCTCTTTCTAAAAAAATAGTTGGAAAAATACATTTACTTTTATGGTATGTGTAGTATGTCAAACCATCGGACAATCAAACAAAACAAAACCATTGGCAATCCTGATTGTTCCTCTTTGTACAATTATTAAATTATCTAAAGATTCAGAAATCTTTTGCAGTACTTTGCCGACGTATGTCAGGTCTAGGGCATAGTATTTTCTATAGTTACTAAATTAGTCGTATTCAGAAAACATATGCCGATGTTTGCCAGTCCTAGTTCATAGTATTTTTTTTTAAATTAATTGTACTTATATAGTGTCATTTTCATTCACATAGCTGGAAATAGAAGCAGAGTTCATAGTTCATACTATACACCGTCCAACTGTGAGGACGTGCTATTGAGGGTTTGTGACCAATTTAAATCCTCTTTTATTTTTTTAAAAATACATTGGCCTTGATATCCTTGTGTCTACTCCACTGACCAAAAATGTTAGCTTAGTTTTACTTCATTCGGAGTTGTTTTACTATGGTTGAGAGTTGCAGGGGACACAATTAATTTGTTTTATTAGTCATACAAAGGGGCTCGGTTTCTTGCCAATAGCATCCTTTTTATTATTTGTTTTTTTTTCCAAATTCTCTAGTATGTTACTGACTATATAAATATACATTTTTTTTTTTTTTTGCTTAAGATCTATCTCCAAAACAGAAAGAGAAGGAAAAATTGGCAATCAAAGCTGCCGCGAAATGCCGATGGTAACCACCGCTATGCTTATTTCAAAAATCTCCATTTGGAAGAGAATCGTAAAGAAGTCATCAAGTTGCTGAGTAAGAAATGTTCCTCTAAGAGGTAAGTTCGTAACTAGGACTTGCACAGAGTCCTGCTAAATGAAGTCATTATCATTGATTTGCTTGTTTTGATAATTTTTGTTGGAGCTAAATATCCTAGCTAGCCGTGTGTTTGTGTTGACATGGCTTTAATTATGTTTGAAGCATGTTGTCAAAAGCAATACTTCAAATGTTTTTGTTTTTGGCTCACTGTTATGTAAAGTTAGGACTCAAATTGTGAAATGTGTTTATTTTGGCTTATTGTTATGTTGGTCCATGGTGATATTTATTTTTCTTAAACGAAACTATTAAACAACTGTGCTATTTTTCCACCTATTTAACTCGGTTGAAGTTTCACTTTATTTTAATAGTTTAACAAGATATACCAAAATGAAGGAGATTAAAAAAAAAAAACTGGGTGATGTAATGCACATTCGGTTGTTGCTTAGACCTGATAGTACGAAATAGGTTTTTGGTTTTTGAGACTTCATTTTTTTTTCTCATATTCTGATTTTAGATGCTAAAGTTTGTCTGATAGTGGACAATATCGTTACCAAGTTGTTTTTTTTTTTTTTGAAAACTTGGAAGTGGCTTCCAAGATTGTATACCCAAGTTGTTGATATTTCATTTTCCCTTCTGTTATTTAGTATAATTTGTTTATATTTCTGATTGTAGTTCAAAATTTATCTCATTTCTTTTATTGGGGAGAAATAGTGATTTATTGAGATTTAGACAGGACTTCAATGCAAACCTTGGATACTTATTGGTTCTTTGTCGTCATGTACCATTTTTCACGTGCCAGAAAGGAAGTATAAATGATTTGTTGTATAAGAATTTGTTCTGGTACCAGGGTACCAGTTTCGATTCTAGAGTGGTAGTGATGTTAAAATTTCTACTGGTAAGCAAGTTATTTGACCAATTTTACAAGAGCACTTCTAACATGTGCATGATGTTCTACTTTTATGTGAAAAATGTTCGGAATAAATTTAATAATAGATAAAAAAAATTAGTTATTTTATTTTTTGATATTGGAAATAAAATTTACGACATACATGCCTGTTTATTAGTTGGAGAAAAAGACAACACAATACCGGAAAGTCACTTAATTGTTTCACTCCTGCTGTTTGTTAAATTAACATCCTTTATTGTTAAGGCCTAGGTTTAAAATTCATAAATATTTTTTATGAAATTCTCATGCAATATTTCAAAGTTTTTAAATTAAGTATTTTGAAAAATTAATATATGTTTCAATATTATTAGCATATTTAAAAAATCAAAGCAGACAAAAGGAAATCTATATAATTTAATATTTATCCGCCTCATAAAAAGGGAAACGTTATACATTATAAATTATTAGCAATTTAAAAAAAAATCAAATCATTATTAAATCTGAAAGGTAGTACAAAGACATCCCAGTTCATATTTTGGCTTCGGAATATATACGCGTTAGAAACAATGAAAAATTAAATCGTCATTAATTATGTTGTTTATCGAGGAAGCAACTTTCCAAATTCTGATTGAGTAAAAGGATTGCTTTTTGGTTTTCATGGGCTCCCTTAAATGCAACCTTTTTCATCTTGTGCATTGTAAGTTGTAATACAATGAACCAGGTTGGCTTGTTATAAGCAAACATTAACCATTGCTATTAATGCATTCAATGGTTAATCTTGACCGGACCGGAACGTTCACATTAGTAAAAGTTAAATCTCAGGAATGCCTAATTCTAAGTTTCTAACGGTTCATATATTTATTGGACCATGTTTTACCGAATGAAAGAAACTTCACTTCACTCACTGACTGATGAAATCAAAACCCTCAAACCCTCTCGCCGTTCCTGCTTCCCCCTCAAACCCTCTCCGTGGGGAGGCGACTGCCATGGCCAACTCTTCAACAGATTCCGACCTAATCGATCGCCTCTCAAATCTCCCGGACGCGTTGCTTATCACAATCATCTCCTTCCTCCCCACTCGCATTGCCGCTCGCACCTCCGTCCTCTGTCGCCGCTTCCGTCATCTTTGGGAGGCCTCTCCTTCCCTTGAACTAATCAGCGAAGATTTTCCCTTCCACTCATCAGCCGAGAATTTCGTTGCCATGGCCAATCGTGCGCTCCTCAACCGCAATCCCTCCCACCACCTCCTGAGCTTGCGCCTAGAGGTATCCTGCCGTGGCAGACAAAATGCAATAACGATCATTTCGTCCTTGCTTGCCAAGGCCCGCTCCCTGGACTTGCGCCACCTCACCATGGAAGCTTTCAATTTGTCAGATTTGTTACCTATTCTCCCCATTGTCTTTAGAATCAACTCTCTCAGGTTCCTCTCGCTTCACATAGGTTCCGATTCTGATCAAGAACTTAATTTTCCTTCTGGAATCAATTTAACCAACCTCAGAAGCCTTTCACTTTCCCTTAAACAGTATGAGGAAGACTTGGATCTCAATCCACTTCTCTCTGAGTTGTGTTCCTTGGAAGATTTACATCTTGAGATAAGTAGCACGCCTGTGCTTAGCTTTCCCTCCCAGACAATCAGAAAACTCAAACTGATTATTACCAACTATACTCGAAAATTTGATATTGTGGAGTTATCTCTTCCTTTATTGGAGTCACTTCATTTGGAAATTATGTACAGTTTTGAAAATATGCCCCACATCCATGCAAAGGTTCCGTTGTTAAGAAAAGCTGTTATTAAACTTGGTGCTATTTGTGAGAAAAATGTCAGTAATCTTGATGGGCTGCTGAATTGTATCTCACATGTGGAAGACCTAAGCCTGGATTTACACGAGAGCAGGGTCATACACTTTATCCTCTTAATTATTATTTTTTTGCACATTGTCAGTTATGTTTTTTTTTTCTGCACCTCTGGTGCAGACCTTCGAATTGTTTAGATATGTGTGTCTGAACCTATCAATTGACCGTCTTTTAATTTAAAGTGGTGTGTTACGATATGTTAGATAATCATCTGAAACTGGTATGACAATTTTATATATATGATTACTTGGTAATGTACGATAGAATTATAGGTTGATGCTTTAGTTGGATATTCTTGACGTATGTGTGATTTTTACAGAATATCCAGAACCCATTTCCTGTTTTGTTGGAATCAGGAAAAGATGTGCCAAAATTTTCTAATTTGAAGCACTTGGATGTGACCCTTTGTTTTCACGAGCACAATTTGGCAGCTGTCATTATGATGCTCCATAATTGTCCTATTCTGAAATCACTGAAGCTGGTTCATGAGGTGCATAACCTTTTTAATTTTTTTGTTTTGTTTCTACTTCTTTCAATATCGCTAGGGTTGGGATTGAGCTCTTATTATTTTATTTTATTTTTTTCGAAGAGCTAGTAGGATATAATTGGGAGTGTGACAATACCTGATTAAATTCAACCCAACCCATATAGTTCTGGCTTAAACTTCCATCGGTTGTTGTCAACCCATTACTTTTTAAGTTCTCAATTTTATTATTCAGTATTTTATGTTATATTTTCATTTTCTTCTCTTTTTTTTCTTCTGAAATGTTGGGAATAAACCCTGAACTTGTGCATGAGGTTGAATTGCCCTCTGATCTTAATTTTTTAATTTTTTCAAATGACCCTTGAACTTTTGAGTTGGGTTCAGTTGTATTCCTTTGTCAGTCATTAATTACTGGTGATGCAACTTTGCTAATTAAGTTGCTGATGTGGCATGATTGTATCTAAGATAGGAAACGGAATAGGTAATGGAATTCATATACTACTTTCTATCCTGTCTATGCCCCAAATACACAACAGCCCAGGTGCTTAATATCATTTTTACCTTTCCTATCTTAGCACTTAATGCAAAGTATTGATCGATGAGTCTCCCTAGGATATCTCTCTTTCAAAAAAAAATAGTTGGAAAAATACATTTACTTTTATGGTATGTGTAGTATGTCAAACCATCGGACAATCAAACAAAACAAAACCATTGGCAATCCTGATTGTTCCTCTTTGTACAATTATTAAATTATCTAAAGATTCAGAAATCTTTTGCAGTACTTTGCCGACGTATGTCAGGTCTATAGCATAGTATTTTCTATAGTTACTAAATTAGTCATATTCAGAAAACATATGCCGATGTTTGCCAGTCCTAGTTGATAGTATTTTTTTTTAAATTAATTGTACTTATATAGCGTCATTTCCATTCACATAGCTGGAAAGAGAAGCAGAGTTCATAGTTCATACTATACACGGTCCAACTATGAGGTCGTGCTATTGAGGGTTTGTGTCCAATTTAAATCCTCTTTTATTTTTTAAAATACATTGGCCTTGATATCCTTGTGTCTACTCCACTGACCAAAAAAAATGTTAGCTTAGTTTTACTTCATTCAGAGTTGCTTTACTATGGTTGAGAGTTGCAGGGGACACAATTAGTTTGTTTTATTAGTCATACAAAGGGGCTCGGTTTCTTGCCAATAGCATCCTTTTTATTATTTGTTTTTTTTTTCCAAATTCTCTAGTATGTTACTGACTATATAAATATACATTTTTTTTTTTTTTTGCTTAAGATCTATTTCCAAAACAAAAAGAGAAGGAAAGATTGGCAATCAAAGCTGCCACGAAATGCTGATGGTAATTACCGCTATGCTTATTTCAAAAATCTCCATTTGGAAGAGAATCGTAAAGAAGTCATCAAGTTGCTGAGTAAGAAATGTTCCTCTAAGAGGTAAGTTCGTAACTAGGACTTTTCAGAGTCCTGCTAAATGTAGTCATTATCATTGATTTGCTTGTTTTGATAATTTTTGTTGGAGCTAAATATCCTAGCCGTGTGTTTGTGTTGACATGGCTTTAATTATGTTTGAAGCATGTTGTTAAAAGCAATACTTCAAATGTTTTTGTTTTTGGCTCACTGTTATGTAAAGTTAGGATTCAAATTGTGAAATGTATTTATTTTGGCTTATTGTTATGTTGGTCCTTGGTGATATTTATTTTTCTTAAACAAAACTATTAAACAACTGTGTTATTTTTCCACCTATTTAACTCGGTTGTGAAACTTTATTTTAATAGTTTAACAAGATATACCAAAATGAAAGAGATTAAAAAAAAAAAAAACTGGGTGATGTAATGCTTCACATTCGGTTGTTGCTTAGACCTGATAGTACGAAATAGGTTTTTTGTTTTTTTGACTTCATTTTTTTTTTCTCATATTCTGATTTTAGATGCTAAAGTTTGTCTGATAGTGGACAATATCGTACCCAAGTTGTTGATATTTCCTTTTCCCTTCTGTTATTTAGTATAGTTAGTTTATATTTCTGATTGTAGTTCAAAATTTATCTCATTTCTTTTATTGGGGAGAAATAGTGATTTATTGAGATTTAGACAGAACTTCAATGCAAACCTTGGATACTTCTTGGTTCTTTGTCATCATGTACCATTTTGCACGTGCCAGAAAGGAAGTATAAAGGATTTGTTGTATAAGAATTTGTTCTGGTACCAGGGTACCAGTTTCGATTCTAGAGTGGTAGTGATGTTAAAATTTCTACTGGTAAGCAAGTTATTTGACCAATTTTACAAGAGCACTTCTAACAGTGATGTTGTAATTTGTTTCGGTAAGCAAGTTATTTGACCAATTTTGAGCTCAATTTTATATTTATCTTTGTAGAAGTTCTATGACACCCAAAATTAAGGAGTACATGAGCTCATTTTTCAGACCTCTAATTTGTTGTAGGTCAATTATGGATATACTTGTGGAAGAAACTTGTGCAATTAGAGGCAAGAAGGGTAAGGGTCTTTATGGGAAGAGCATAGCCTCAGGTTCATCAAATATAACCACTACACCAAATCGTTCAATTCCCCGCACATTATGTGAAGTTTCTAGTTCTGATTATGACAGTGCCACGACCCAACAACAAATTGATGATTTCAGCAAACCTGAATTTCAAGTGATGGCAGATGGTGTTGAGGTAGTTCATGAGCCCGTTTATGAGTCGGTCGGTCCCTCGCCTAATTTGCCGATTTCAGAGCCTATCAATCCCATGCCAAATGTGCCAGTTTATGAGCCAATTCATGTACCTTCTTTGCAGAATAGTAAGAGAGGTAACAACTCGGGTGGTCAGTCCTCACGCTGTACCAAACAGAAACAAAGTGTTAACAGTATTGATGAATTTGCTGAGAGATTCCTTTGCAAGCAACAACAGAGAACTGAGCTGATTGCTCAATTGGACCAAACAAATAGTGTACATGATCAGGTTTTGAACAAGCTACAATCCTTGGCATTACCACCAGCAATTCACGTGGATATGGTGATGAGTTTGGCCAATTCTTGGATAAGAGGTTATTTTATTAAAGAAGATGATAATGAACGCTTGATGATTTTTGTCGACCGCGTAGTTGGGTTGTTTCGGTCTGGTCAACTACCTCTCAACTAATATATTTGGGCTACTCTTGTTAAATAGGTTTATGATATTTTGACTTTTGTTTATATGGCATAATTTATTATAGTTTATGTCATGTTTTTGGTGTAGTAACTTAATAGTTTGAACTTGACTCACAATGTACTTGACATCATATTTGGTGATTATGTTTTTCCATTATGGTGTACTATGGCATTGAACGCTAATTATATGTAATTGTGTCAAACATCTAAAATCAATTTTTACTTTATTATGTTATGTGACTGTTATACTGTTATAAATTAAGCTCTTCTAATTAGTTGTTGTTGCACTTTTTACTTTATTATGTTATATAACTGTTGTACTATACTAATTTAAGCTCTTATAATTATTTGTTGATGCAGAATGTAATATTTTTGGTTGTATTTTTTATTTATTAATGTGCAGAAGCATTCTAGTAGGCAGTGTATTGATGTGTTTGATTTTTTATTTATTAACTCAAGCTTTGAGTTGATTTGTTTCAATTTGACCTCTGTAGGAAGTGTATTTGATGTGTGGAGGTTGCAAGTTAAATTTTGACAAATTGTATGAATAGATGCATTGTAATGTTCATGTTTGGAAATTTGTGTTACAATTTTGAATTTTGAAAAAATATGTTAATTTCCTTAGAAATTTGATTTGAAATTATCCTACCTCTTTTATAATACTTGATCATAATTTGAATAAAAATGGAATAAATGGAACAGTTATACTTGAGAGTTAGAACTGTATCTAGTAATCTACACTAAGTTGTATAGGATAATCAGATAACCCATGTAAACTATAGCCACCTAAATTTGGTAACAAAGAAAATCACCATCCATTGTGTGCAAACTTAAATATGGAGATCTCTACAAAGGTATTAAATACGCAGCAAAGAAAATTAAGTCTCCTTGGGATAAAAAAAAAGTTGACTGAATGTAATATTGCTAGATGTTCTTCCCATCCGTATTCAAAATATATGTTTTAAAATAGAAAGGGTAGTTTGATCTTTAACATGATATCTCATGTAACAATATGTATTTTATTCCATTTAAACTTCATTGCTCTAAATTGCCCACCTCTCTTAACTGCCCACCTTCATCAACTTGATGTGAATAATCGTCTTCTTACATGGCAAATTACAAGAAATTGTGTACTTGGGCCAATCTCCAGTTTCATTGATTCTTCTTTTCCTAATCATGTTTGCACTTTGCATGTCACGACCTGAGGCAGAATTGGGGCTAATTCGAGTCAATTTTGAACCAGTTAAAACAAGATATTGGAGAAGAAGGTGATTCGGGCAGAACGAGAAGAGCAGAGGAAGCAACGGGCAGAATAATTAAATCAGACGAAGCGCTGCGAGAGGGTCCCTGCGCCATGGGTCCCAGAGTTGGACGAATCAGATTGATAAAAAAGAAATCTTATCGCCTATAAATATAGGACTAGTTTAACCATGGAAATAATGAAATTTGTTTTTTCTTAGCTTGTACTTTATCTCCGTTGTACTCCATTTTACCAATTTAATCAAATTAGTTCAATTTACCATTCCAATTTGAATTCTTTGATCTTGTTGAGCTAGAGGGTCGTTTCATTGCATGCTTAAAAAGACAATCTACGGCATTAAACAAGCACCTTGTGCGTGATTTTCTCGTCTCAGGACATTTCTTGAAAACTTTGGCTTCATTTCCTCCAAGTCTGATCCCTCTTCATTTATAAATCATTTTTAATTTTTCTTATAGCTGCAAAAAATCCGACCTAAAAAATGTTGATTCGGATTATTTATCACAGTCTTTCCAATAAATTTAATTATATAATGTTTCATCTATTTTTAAAGAAATATAAAAATATTTCTAATATTTCAATACAAAAAATAAATAAATCATAACATTTTCTATTTAGTTAAAAAAATCAGAAAATCTTATTTCCGTGAAATTATTTTTATTTTCCTGGAAAGTCAAGTCTGGATCCGGAAAATTATTTTGCGAATTCAGCAGCTGGATTCAAGAAATTATTTTCCGGTTTGGACAGCAAATGGGCCCCATTTAATGGGGTATAGATTTAAAAATTTTGATTTTTTTTTGGGATATTAATAAAAAATTTGGCTCTAGAAGCAAACACTCAAATTAACTCGTCAGTTCTCTCCACTTGCCACCAACTAACTGCTTGGTGCAGCGGTTAAAGGCAGTGCGGTCTAATGATACCTTTTCAATATATTTTTAGCTTATACTAATATAATGATATTTATGTTATTGTTTTTTTTTTTCTTTTTCAGCAAACTTCAAAGGTGGAGCGTCTGCGTTTTAGATAAACTTGATATTAATTGCACTTTTGGTAATATTTAAGTTGATGACTTAGTGTATTAATAAAGTTCGTAAATTAATTGCACTTTTTCGTTTTCAGCAAACTTCCAATGCCTCGTACTTTTCATACCTCATCATAACTCATATTTTATATATTTATTTTCAAAATCTAAATTGTCGATCTGAACCGTTCAACATGATATCCATACTGAAATTTGGTTGGAATAAAACTTTATAATTTTTGAAAAAAATTTACTATTTTTTAAGATGGCTAGAAAATCACTGTTTTTTTAATGGTCCAAAAACAGTGATTTTGTGTCTATCTTAAAAAATATAAAAAAAATTCAAAAATTATAAAATTTCAACCCCAAGCATAATTTAGTATGGATATCATTTTGAAGCATGTTGTAAAAAGCAATACTTCAAATGCTTTTATTTTTTAGTCTCCAGCAGAATGATGATATGAAGACACAACCAACTACTTTTTGTATAGATCCAGAGATAGGATCAGTATACCTCAGCTCCAGTTTAGGAGGCTTAGCAGTAATTTCCTTTTCTATAACTGTATTTTGGTGGACTATTAAGCGTAGAGCTTTTGGTTTTTGTTTTATCTCAGTGCTTAAGTTCCATATATTCTGTGGCAATGAACAATAGTCTGACAGCTTGTAAGTTGCAACTTTGGTTTCATATGGCACTTGTATGCCTTTTATCAACAAAAAAAAAATGCTTTTATCTTTGGCTCACTCTTATGTGAAGTTGGACTCAAATTGGGCATGCATTCAGGTTAATGTGGAATGTTTTTATTGTTGCTTATTTTTATGTTGGTCCTTGGTGATATTTATTTCTTTAGACAAAAATTATAAGAGTTTATTTTCGCTGATTTAACTCACTTTTCCAAATGCATTGAGCAAGTGCGAGAATGTGGATGAAGTGAAGCAGATTATCTCCGAAATGGGAGATGGAAGAAACAATGTAAAATAAATTGATAGTTAACTGGTTCTAATTGTCAAATTTGTTTAATTTGTTAACTCTGGTGCATGAGTTGGTGCACAGAAAGCTCGTAGCTCGTGATTCGATTGTGTTCGGTTTGAAAAAAATTGGTTCGAAACAAATCAAACTAGCTTGGTTCTGAAACGAATCAAATTCAGTTCGGTTCGAAATTGATTTGAATCGAACTTGAAGAGTTTGACACCGTTCGAAACTCTTCTTTTTAGTTCTAAACCCACTTTAATTTCGAACCAGTTCGGTTCAAAATTGGTTCGAATTGTACCGAATCAAACTTGAACTCTTTTATTCAGGTCGAAAGCCTACTCCAATTTCGAACCAGTTCGATTCAAAATTGACTCGAACTCAAATTCGAACTGGATTAAGTTCAATTCAGTTTGATTCGTTTGCAGCCCTATGCGTGAGTACTCAGGTGTATTCATAGTTTCATACCCTACTTTTGTAGGATGATGTGTATTTAAAAATTAAATTTTAGTTCAATAGTTTAATTCTCTAATGTATTAACACCCTACTTTTTGTCAGTACAGTTGATGATCTTTTCAGCTATCTATTATATAGCATTAGTAAATCAATTTTTAATCTCTTTCTCAAATTATGTCTTTTGATCTATACGCAGTTGCTAATCATTTCTCAAAGTTCTGTCACTTTCAATGGCAAATCTGCCATGTTAGTGTTGAAATCTGCCCAAATACCAGCCCGACTGGTAGAAATCAACTTGGTTCATGTAAAGAGATATACTGGTAATTTTTTCCATTTTTGAACAATTTTGCTTTTGGACCATTAATGCATCTCTTCATTCTCTGAAAACAAATTACGAAGGAATGAGCTTGTTGTAATGTAGAACAAAGGGACTTCTCCAAATGTTATATAATCAACAACTATCAAGCAACTGGGGCTCCTTAATTCAGTGATTTTTCTAAAAGCAATAGTGATTTTTCTAAAATCCCCCTTAATTCAGTCACATTTTAAATTCCAACCAAATCGCAACCCATACCTGGGTAAGAATTTTACTTCCTGAGTACCAAAATATAAGAAGAATAGATAAATTTAACTATTTAAATAGAACTTGTACAAACTGACACAATTATATGTACGAATCAAAATGATATATTCATAAAAATACATGGACCTTCATCAATTTAGTGATTTTTATTTCTGTCAAGTAAAGAGCTACACAGGTTTACTGTTCACTAGATGAATACCAAAAATTAAAAAAGAGTTCACTAAAATCTCAATTTGCACATGCCAGAAAAGAACAGGAAGAACCAAATATATTATTGTCATATTGCTTTTTTTTTTTTTTCTTTTTTCTATGGTATTTGTGTGTGAGGACAACAGCCATGGGAGAGAACTCAGCTGTAAATCTTATAAACTACAAACCCACCACAATATTGTGATGAATGTTCATGCAAAATATTAGTTCGATCGCCTATAATAATAAAGTAATTTTAGTTATTTAGTGCAATTTTTTAAAATTTCTAATATGAATAAATAATGTTGTAGTTCAGAATTGTTTTTAAAATATTTTGCAAATCTGACACAACAATAATTTATAAGTTTTTTATATACATTGTAAGAGTGAGGCTATGGTGCTATGCATAGCACCAATGGCTAGTGTACTACGGCTCAATATGGTACTTTTTAAAATCCTAACGGTCGATCCGACCGTTCAATGTGATATCCATATGAATATGTACTTGCAAACTAAATTTTATATTTTTTCGAATTTTTTTACTATTTTTTCAGATAGGTAGAAAAATCAGTGTTTTTTGAAAATTCTGGACCATCAAAATTCTACCTATCTGAAAAAATAGTAAAAAAATTCGAAAAAATATAAAATTTAGTTTGCAAGTACATATTCATATGGTTATCACATTGAACGGTCGGATCGACCGTTAGGATTTTAAAAAGTATCATATTGAGCCGTAGTACACTAGCCATCCGTGCTATGCATAGCACAATAGCCTCACTCTACATTGTAATATTTAAGTTGATGTTTCACTAGATTTGAATGGACAGTTAGTTCACTTCAGGTCAAAAGTTATTTCTATATTGATACTTAACAAAAATTGTGTAAAAGACAAGCTCATAGTTTCTAAGTATATATATTGTGTAATTAACTTCTGATATTGTTATTAGTTCATACTTTTAACCATTACTCTAGAAAATGCGAACCTAATAAAATTAATTTAATTTCAGTCCACATTTTATTTTTAAAGAAAAAGCTGGTCATGAGCATAGTAACATGATCCACGTATTAAAAGTTCTTTTGACGTTTCAGAACCGAACAGTGAATAAAACGGAAAAACATATTATAAATTTTATTAGCGAATAAAATGCGATTTTTTTGTAAAAAAATTTAATTTTGATTTTTACTTCCTTGTGGTACCGAATTATTTCCGAATCACGAATTTTTATATCGCCGAACTGAACCCGAATAATTCATTTGTCATTATGGCAATGAGCACCTCAACTTGCAAGAAAAAGTATCCTCCCAACCTCTCAGGTACCGTAAAAGATTCCTTTCACTTTATGGTTTGAGATTAACTTCCATCTACTTTGAGATTCGTTCTATTGCGGGGTAGTATTATCAAACTTTGAGACGTGCAAAGTTAAAAAGAAAGGTTCAGATCAACTAATTTTAAAATATTCCCTGTTACGGTAGCGAATCCAACTCCGCTGTTTTTCATTTTTCTGCTCTCCTCCTGCTCTTCTCTCTATCTCTCTCCTCTTTCTCTCTCTACTCCTCTCTTAAGAGAGAGATAGGCAGTAAAAGGCGAGCAGGAAGCTGCTTTTCTTTGTAGAAAAGCAGCGGAGTGGGATCCTACGGTAGCGGGGAGGATCTGAATTCAACTTGCAAACTATCGGTGACATCATTTGAGTGAGGCTATGGTACTATGCATAGCACGGATGGGTCCGTGCTACGGCTCAAAATTTGAGTTTTCAAAACCCTAACGGTCCATCCAAACCGTTCAACATGATTATAAAATGAATATGTACTTGCAAACCAAATTTTACATTTTTATGAATTTTTTTACTATTTTTTTAGATAGGTAGAAAATAACTGTTTTTGGATGGTCCAGAATTTTCAGATCAAGTGATTTTCTACCTATCTAAAAAAATAGTAAAAAAATTCAAAAAAATGTAAAACAAGTACATATTCATTTTATAATCATGTTGAACGGTATGGATGGACCGTTAGAATTTTAAAAACTCAAATTTTGAGCCGTAGCACGGACCCAACCGTGCTATGCATAGCACCATAGCCTCACTCACATCATTTTATCTGGTTCCACGGGTCTCATGCTCTCATTTGGTTTTAGTGGATCGGCTCATGGACCATGTTTTCCCAAATCAAAGAAAGTTGACTAAACTCACTCATTGACTGATGAAATCAAAACTCTCAAACCCCTTCGCCGCAAGTGTTTCACCCTCTTTTTTGAAAAACTTGGCAGCGGCTGCCAAGGCTAAAACCCTCAAACCCTCTCTAAAACCCTCAAGGCGGCTGCTGCCATGGCCAACTACCCAACAGATTCCGACCTCATCGATCGCCTCTCTAATCTTCCCGACGCGGTGCTTATCACAATCATCTCCTTCCTCCCCACTCATATCTCCGCTCGCACCTCCGTCCTATGTCGCCGTTTCCGCCACCTCTGGGAGGCCTCTCCTTCCTTTGCGGTCATCAGCTACGACCTTCCTAAGCCCCGATCTAAAAACTTCATTGCCATGGCCAAACGTGCACTGCTTCGCCGCAATCCCTCCTACCCCCTCCACAGCTTGTGCCTAGAGGTATCCCGCTGTGGCAGTAAAAATGCCATAGCGATCGTTTCGTCCTTGCTTGCCAAGGCCCGCTCCCTGGACTTGCGCCACCTCACCATGGAATGTTTCCAGTTGTCAGATTTGTTACCTATTCTCCCCATTGTCTTTAAAATTAACTCTCTCAGGTGCCTCTCCCTTCATCGCTTACGTACCCTTGGCGAATATCCTCGAAAAATTAAGTTTCCTTCTGGAATCAATTTAACTTTCCTGAGAAGCCTTTCTATTCAATCAAGTGGGGCTGACGTGGCCAATCTCAACAAACTTCTCTCTGAATTGTGTTCTTTGGAAGATTTACATATTGATGTAAGAGGGATTCCTGGGCTTAGCCTTTCCTCCCAGACAATCAGAAAACTCAAACTGATTATTACCTTCGGTTCTCAAAAACATGATATTGTGGGGTTATCACTTCCTTCATTGGAGTCACTTCATTTCGAAATTAAGAACTGTCTTGGAAATATGTCACGCATCCATGCAAAGGTTCCGTTGTTAACAAAAGCTGTTATTAAACTTGGTGAAAAGAATGTCAGTACTATTGATGGGCTGCTGAATTGCATCTCACATGTGGAAGAGCTAAGCCTGCATTTAGACATTAGCACGGTCATACACTTTACCCTCTTAATTATTATTTTTTTGCACATGTCGGTTATGTTTTCTTTCTTCACCTCTGGTGCAAGTGCATCTTCGAATTGTTTATTATGTGTTTCTGAACCTATCAATTGACCATCTTTTAATTTAAAGTGGTGTGTTACGATATGTTAGATATCTGAAACCGGTATGACAATTTTATATGATTACTTGGTAATGTACGGTACAATTGTAGGTTGATGCTTTACTTGAATATTTTTGGCATGTTTGATTTGTGCAGTATACGCAGCACCCATTTCCTATTTTGTTGAAATCAGGAAAAGATGTGCCACATTTTCATAATTTGAAGCACTTGGATGTGACCCTTTGTTTTCACGAGCACAATTTGGCAGCTGTCATTATGATGCTCCATAATTGTCCTATTCTGAAGTCACTGAAGCTGGTTCATAAGGTGCACAACTTTTTAATTTTTTTTTTCTACTTCCTGCTCTCAATTAGGCTAGGGTTGGGAACTATCAATCCCTGAGTCTCCTAACTTCTTGTGTATCTCTCTTTAACAAAATAATAGTTGGTATAATATCAAACCATTATACCATAACAAAAAAAGCATCCAGAGTACAAGTTTGGTTTTAGAATTATTTTGTTAATCCTGATTGCTCATCTCCGGTTGGGTTTCATTTCTAGCCTACCCCAACTTGTTTGGGACTAAAGGCTTGGTTGTTGTTGTTGTTGATTGCTCCTCTTTGTGCTATTGTTAGTTTGTTACTCGTGGCTCATGAGGTTTAGTTTTAGTGTAAAATCTAGCCCTATTAAACTAATTGAAGGTTCAAAAATCTTTTGCAGTATCTTTGCCGATGTAAGCCAGTCCTAAATCAAAGTGTTTTTTTTTTTCTAAATTACTCATTCAGAAAACATAGATGATACTTTTAACAGTGTAAGCCAATCCTAGATCATATTACTTTTTTATTAAAACTAGTCGTACTTTAGTGTCATTTCCTTTCTTACTATACACTGCCCAAACCAGTGGTTGTTCTACTGAGGGGATGTGGCCAATATAAATCCTCTTTTGTTTGCAATTACTCTTGATATCCTTTGTTTCGAGTTCATTGGACAAGAATGTTTCTACAGCTAGTTGAAATTTGAAGGGGATGAATTAAATTAGTTTTTATTATGTGATGCAGAGGGGCTAGGTTTCTTGCCAATTGCATCCTCTTTCTATTTATCTTTCCAAATTCTCAAATATATGCTACTGACTATATAAATATATATATATTGTTTTCTGCTTTAGATTCCCAAGTCCAGTTGTTGGACGACAGGAAGGAAAAGGAAAGATTGGGCATCAAATCTGCCGTGTAATGTTAATGGTAATTGCCGCTATGCTTATTACAGAAATCTCCATTTGGAGGAGGATCGTAAAGAATTCATGAAGTTGCTTAGCAAGAAATGTACCTCTAAAGAGGCAAGCTCGTAACTAGGACATGCTAAACAAAGTCATTTTCATAGCTTTGCTTGTATTGCTGATTTTTGTTGGAGCTAAATATCCTAGACGTGTGTCGTGTCGACATGATTTTAATTATGTTTGAAGCGTGTTGTCAAATGCTTTTGTTTTTGGTTCACTCTTATGTAAAGTTAGATCAAATTTGGGCATGCATGTAGGTTGATGTGGAATGTGTTTATATTGTTATGTTGGTCCTTGGTGATATTTCGGTTAGATAAAATTATAAATCAACCGAGTTATATTCCGGCTGATTCAACTCAGCTTAAAGTTTCACTTTTAACATTTTAACAAGATATACCAAAACGAAAGAGAGAAAACGCAAATAAAAAAGGATGAAATGCCTCACATTTGAGTCCTGTTTAATTTAAGCTGGCATAGAAATAGCTAGATGTCAGCCATTCTGAAGATGTCTATTGATATGGGAAAAAACTTTGGCAAACAAATAGCAAGAAACAGTTAAACAATAGCCCAGAAATAATGACCTGGAACTTCCCTCTTCTACAGTTTTCCTTAATTAACAATACACAATAAACTAAGACAATCTAACAACTTCTTAACATAAATCAAAATTCAATCGAAATTGTAATTGTTTGCCGAACGATCCATTCATTTATTTATTTTAGTTCACGAGCTCATCAGACAATGTCAAGTGATTCTTCCTTTTAATTATTTATTTGTTTTTATTTATGTATTTATTTATTTATTTATTTTAGCAAAAATACATTTGTTTTCTTTAATAGTTAACGGCAATTACCGTTAACAAATATATTAATTAAAAAAGTTTAATTACAAATCTAATTGCACAGAGTGCTCCCACATTATTTACCTATCTATATAGAGCTACTCTATGCAAAGTATTAAAATGCGGTATATATCTACTATTTTGATACAAAAAATTATATCGTAAAACCATATTCATATCCATATTCACACAAATATTCCCATATTGAATATCCACCCATATACCAGTTCGATATTAGATATTATCAAATACCGTTTTCACCCCTATACCAGTGCACATCGAATATATATATTTTTTTTAAATTTGAAATTAAGTATCTGAACTAAAGCTAATGTTAAAATATTTGATGGACGAGAAATTATGATATATTAAAGTTTAGATGCCTTTTGTCAAAACAAAGATAAAAATAAATACAACATTATCAAATATTTGAAAACATGTTATTCATGTATTAAATTTGTTTGCATTCATAGATCTTTATTTTCGAACTTAAACAAAAATAAAAAAGATATTTGACTAAAATATGTATTTGCATGTTATTGTAACTATACATACGTTCAGAAAATAAATATAAAATTATAAAATATTTAAAACAAAAAATAATATTATTCGGATATTTAAAAATTCAAAAGAGACAAAAGGAAATCTATATAATTTAATATTTATCCACCTCATAAAATGGGAAACGTTTTACAAAAATCAAATCATTATTAAATCTGAAAGGTAGTACAAAGACATCCCAGTTCATATTTTGGATTCGGAATATATATGTGTTGGATAGCGTTTTTGGACCCCAAACGCTACGCTATGACATCAAAATGCGCTATTTGCGCTATACAATATGAGTTTTTTTTATTTTTTATTTTTAAGCAATTTATATGAGTTTTAAATAAAGATAAAAAAATCTCAAACCGAAATTGAATTTGTTGCTACTTGCTACAGATAAATCAATTTGAAATTGGGAATAAAAATTGAAATTTGAATAGAAAAAAAGTCCAAACCGAAATTAAAATTTGAATAGAAAAAAAAATAGATTATGTCATGAATCATGATGCTTAAGATATTTTTAATAGGAAAAATCGATAGTTTATGATATTACTATGGATATTTTGAACCGCAATTTGGACTTTGTACGGGTTCAATATGAATATTATAATTTCTTAATTACTTTGGTGTTATTTATTGTTCTATGAGACGTTAGATAATGTTGATATTTAGTAGAAATATTAAATATACGAAATGTAAAAAAAAAAAATGCTATTTGGAATAGCATCCGCTATAGCGACGCTATTCGCTATAGCTTTTTTTTTTAGCTTTTCCGCTACGATGCTATAAACGCTATTTAGAACCTTGGTTGGAAACAATGAAAAATTAAATCGTCATCAATTATGTTGTTTATCGAGGAAGCAACTTTCCAAATTCTGATTGAGTAAAAGGATTGCTTTTTGGTTTTCATGGGCTCCCTTAAATGCAACCTTTTTCATCTTGTGCATTGTAAGTTGTAATACAATGAACCAGGTTTGCTTGTTATAAGCAAATATTAAGAGCCTGTTCGGCTGCTCTCCAATTTTTACTGTTTACGGAGAAAAAATAAATTCACTTAGATTGTATTTTTTTTTTTTCTACGTGAACTGTAAAATTAGTTCAAATTTTTTTTTTTCCTGTTCACATTCCCCAATCCACTGTGCTACCGATCCTGCCCTAATGCATTCAATGGTTAATCTTGACCGGACCGTTCACATTAGTAAAAATCTCAGGAATGCCTAATTCTAACGGTTCAATATCTTGTAATATATTTACTGGACCATGTTTTACCGAATGAAAGAAACTTGACTTCACTCACTGACTGATGAAATGAAAACCCTCAAACCCTCTCGCCGTTCCTGCTTCCCCCTCAAACCCTCTCCGTGGAGAGGCGACTGCCATGGCCAACTCTTCAACTGATTCCGACCTAATCGATCGCCTCTCTAATCTCCCTGACGCGTTGCTTATCACAATCATCTCCTTCCTCTCCACTCGCATTGCCGCTCGCACCTCCGTCCTCTGTCGCCGCTTCCGTCATCTTTGGGAGGCCTCTCCTTCCCTTGAACTAATCAGCCAAGATTTTCCCTACCGCTCATCAGCCGAGAACTTCGTTGCCATGGTTAATCGTGTGCTCCTCAGCCGCAATCCCTCCCACCACCTCCTGAGCTTGCGCCTAGAGGTATCCCGCTGTGGCAGACAAAATGCAATAACGATCATTTCGTCCTTGCTTGCCAAGGCCCGCTCCCTGGACTTGCGCCACCTCACCATGGAAGGTTTTTATTTGTCAGATTTCTTACCTATTCTGCCCATCGTCTTTACAATTAACTCTCTCAGGTGCCTCTCGCTTCACTTACGTTCCCATCCTCGTCAAGAACTTAATTTTCCTTCTGGAATCAATTTAACCAACCTCAAAATCCTTTCCCTTTCCCTTAAATGGTATGAGGCTGACTTGGCCGATCTCAACCCACTTCTCTCTGAATTGTGTTCCTTGGAAGAATTACATCTTAATATAAGTGGCACGCCTTGGTTTAGTCTTTCCTCCCAGACAATCAGAAAACTCAAACTGATTAGTACCAAGAATACTCAAAAACTTGATACTGTGGGGTTATCACTTCCTTCATTGGAGTCACTTCATTTGGAAATTAAGTACAGTCTTGGAAATCTGTCCCACATCCATGCAAATGTTCCGTTGTTAACAAAAGCTGTTATTAAACTTGGTGATATCTGTGAGAAAAATGTCAGTACTATTGATGGGCTGCTGAATTGTATCTCACATGTGGAAGAGCTAAGCCTGCATTTAAAGGAGAGCAAGGTTATACACTTTACCCCTCTTAATTTTTTTTTTTTTTGCACATGTCAGTTATGTTTTCTTTCTGCACTGCACCTCTGGTGCAAGTCCATCTTTGAATTGGTTAGATATGTGTGTCTGAACATATCAGTTGACCGTCTTTCAATTTAAAGTGGTGTGTTGTGATATGTTGGATATCTGAAACCGGTATGACAATTTTATACGATTACTTGGTAATGTACAGTACAATTATAGGTTGATGCTTTACTTGGATATTTTTGACATGTTTGATTTGCACAGTATGCGGAGCACCCAATTCCTATTTTGTTGGAATCAGGAAAAGATGTGCCACATTTTCATAATTTAAAGCACTTGGATGTGACCCTTTCTTTTCACGAGCACAATTTGGCAGCTGTCATTATGATGCTCCATAATTGTCCTAATCTGAAATCACTGAAGCTGGTTCATGAGGTGCATAACCTTTTTAAATTTTTTTATTGTTTATACTTCCTGCTCTAAATGAGTCTAGGCTTGGGATTGAGCTCTTTTTTTTCTTTTCGAACAGCAAGTAGGATATAATTGGGAGTATGACAATACCTGATTTAATTCAATCCAACCCATATAATTCCGGCTGAAACTTCCATCGGTTGTTGTTAACCATTGGCAATCCTGATTGCTCCTCTTTGTACTATTATTAAATTATGTGAAGATTCAAAAATCTTTTGCAGTACTTTGCCGATGTATGCCAGGCCTAGAGTTTAGTATTTTCTATATTTACTAAATTAGTCGTATTCAGAAAACATATGCGATATTTTACTAAATTAGGTTCCTTGCCAATAGCATCTTTTTTATTATTTGTTTTTTTCCAAATTCTCTAGTATGTTACTGACTATGTAAATATACATTTTTTTAGATCTATTTCACTGATTTAGCAAGAAAGAAAAGGAAAGATTGGCAATCAAAGCTGCCGCGAAATGCTGATGGTAATTACCGCTATGCTTATTTCAAAAATCTCCATTTGGAAGAGAATCGTAAAGAAGTCTTCAAGTTGCTGAGTAATAAATGGTCCTCTAAGAGGTAAGTTCGTAACTAGGACTCGCATAGTGCTGTTAAATGAAGTCATTTTCATTGCTTTGCTTGTTTTGATAATTTTTGTTGGAGCTAAATATCCTAGCCATGTGTTCTGTTGACATGGCTTTAATTATGTTTGAAGAATGTTGTCAAAAGCAATACTTAAATGTTTTTGTTTTTGGCCCACTCTTATGGAAAGTTAGGACTTAAATTGGGCATTTGCATGCAGCTTGATGTGAATTGTGTTTATTGTTGCTTATTGTTATGTTGGTCCATGGTGATATTTATTTTTCTTAGAAAAAACAATTAGTCAACTGAGTTATTTTTCAACCTATTTAACTCGGTTGAAGTTTCACTTTAAATGAAGTTTCAATTTAAATGAAGTCATTTTTCAACCTATTTAACTCGGTTGCAGTTTCACTTTATTTTTGCTTATTGTAATGCGTCACATTTGGTTGTTGCTTAGACCTGATAGTATGACATTGGTTTTTGGTTTTTTAGACTTCATTTTTTTTCTCATATTCTGATTTTAGATGCTAAAGTTTGTCTGATAGTGGACAATATCATACCCAAGTTGTTGATATTTACTTTCCCTTCTGTTATTGAGTATAGTTAGTTTATACTTCTAATTGTAGTTCAGAATTTATGTCATTTCTTTTGTTGGGGAGAAATAGTGATTTAGTGAGATTTAGACAGGAATTCAATGCAAACCTTGGATACTTCTTGGTTCTTTGTCCTCATGTACAAGTTTGCACATGCAATGCAAGGGACAAGCTCAGAAATGAAGTGCAAAGGATTTGTTCTGGTAACAGGGGTACCAGTTTTGATTCTAGGGGGGTAGTGGTGTTAAATTTTGTACTGGTAAGCAAGTTTTTTGACCAATTTTACAAGAGCATTTAAAACAGTGATATTGTAATTTGTACCAGGAAGCAAGTTATTTGATCAATTTTGAGCTCATTTTTAGATTTTTCTTTGTGGAAGCTCTATGATACCCTAAAGAAGTAGTACACGAGCTCATTTTTCAGACCTCTAATTTGTTGTAGGTCAATTATGGATATACTTGTGGAAGAAACTTGTGCAATTAGAGGCAATAAGGGCAAGGGTCTTTATGGGAAGAGCATAGCCCCAGGTTCATCAAATATAACCACTGCACCAAACCGTTCAATTCCCCGCTTATTCTGTGAAGTTTCTAGCTCTGATGATGACAATGCCACGACCCAACAACAAATTGATGATTTCAGCAACCCTAAATTTCATGTGATGGCAGATAGTGTTGAGGTAGTTCATGAGCCCATTTATGAGTCGGTCGATCCCTTGCCTAATGTGCCGATTTCAGAGCCAGTCGATCCCATGCCAAATGTGCCAGTTTATGAGTCAATTCATGTACCTTCTTCGCAAAATAGTAAGAGAGGTAACAACTCGGGTGATCAGTCCTCACGCTGTACCAAACAGAAACAAAGTGTTAACCGTATGGATGAATTTGCGGAGAGATTCCTTTGCCAGCAGCAACAAAGAACTGAGTTGATTGCTCAATTGGGCCAAAGAACTGAGCTGATTGCTCAATTGGGCCAAGCAAATAGTGTACATGATCAGGTTTTGAACAAGCTACAATCCTTGGCATTACCACCAGCAATTCACGTGGATATGCAGATGAGTTTGGCCAATTCTTGGATAAGAAGCTGTTTTATGAAAGAAGATGATAATGAACGTTTGATGATTTTTGTCAACCGCGTAGTTGAATTGTTTCGGTCTGGTCAACTACCTCTCAACTCCTAACCAGTCGAAATACACTCGATAGATTTGGGTTACTTTTGTTAAATAGGTTTATGATATTTTGACTTTTGTTTATATGGCATAATTTATTATAGTTTTTGTCATATTTTTGGTATAGTAACTTGTAGTTCGAATTTGGCTCACAATATACTTGATATCATACTTGGTGATCATGTTTTTCAATTATGGTGTACGATGAGTCGAATGCTAATTATATGTAATTGTGTCGAATTTCTGAAATCACTTTTTACTTTATTATGTTATGCGACTGTTATACTATTATATATTTAACTCTTCTAATTATTTGTTACATTTTTTACTTTATTATGTTATGTCATATGTGACTGTTATACTATTTAAGCTCTTCCAATTACTTGTTGATGCAGAATGTAGTATTTTTGTTTGTATTTATTTATTAATATGCAGATGCTTTCTAGTAGGCAGTGTATTGATGTGTGGAGATTGCTAGTTAAGTATTGACAAATTGTATGAATTTGTTTAACAAATTGATGTGTGGAGATTGCTAGTTAAGTATTGACAAATTGATGTGTGGAGATTTCTAGTAGGCAGTGTATTGATGTTTGGAAATTTGTTTAACAATTTTGAATTTGGAAAAAAATATGTTAATTTCCTTATAAATTTAACCCATGGAAACTATGACCACCTCAATTTGGTAACAAAGAAAATTACCATCCATTGTGTGCAAAATTAAATATGGAGATCTCTACAAAGGTATTAAATCCGAAGCAAAGAAAATTAAGTCTCCTTATGATAAAAAATAAGTTTGACTGAATGTAATATTGCTAGATGTTCTTCCCATCGGTAGTCAAACTACATTTAAAAGAAAGGATAATTTGGTCTTTAACATCATATCTCATGTAACAATATATATTTTATTCAATTTAAATTTCATTGCTCTAAATTGCCCGCCTCTCTTACAAGAAATTGCGTACATGAGCCAGTTTCATTGATCCTTTTCTCCCAATCATGTTTGCTAGCTTAAAAAGACAATCTACGGCATTAATGTAACACTATGCAAAATACATTTATGAAATTATAACTAAAGGTAATATACGAAAGGTCTAGAGGCGTTTTTCAAGTAAGCAAGTAAAATTTAAAGTGAAAAATAAAACTGATTATTTAAAATTCTATTTGAATGATATAAAAGTATGTTATATTGATTCAAAATTTCTAAAATATTTAGACGTGGATGTTTGAATATTTGACAAAAGAATCAGATTAATAACCGATAATATATATGAACCTCTTTTAATTATCTTGGACTAATTTGCAAAGTTTGAAAACTTAAAGGTTAATTATGAGAAAATGCAAAGTTAACAAAAAAATAAAAGATCAACCAACGTGGCATTATGGCCACGCGGCCCATGCTGGCTGGAGTCCGACTACGCTGCTTTTTTTGGAGAAAAGAAGGAGCCTCCTTTTCTGAATCCAACGATTCAAAATTTCCATTTACGTATCTCGATAAAGAAACTTTTTCATGCACAAATCTCAACGAATTTTGAATCGTTCGATTCAGAAAAGGAGGGTCCTTCTTTTCTCCCATAAAAGCAGCGGAGTCCGATTCTGCTGGTTGACACCCCTACTTTAATACCCCTTAATTAATGGCCTATCTATCTCTCTCTCTCTCTCTTAAACTTTTCATGTCCATTTACAATTTACTTTCCTCTTTCCGTTAGGCAACATAGAGGAATATCTCTTGAAAAGAAACTATGTAATTAGATTGGTATTTATCCTTTGTTTCTACTTGGAAATTCAAGGTTGACACTCTATAGGTATTTCATTTCTTTCTCTATATTGTGCTTCCTTAATATAATTTAGACTTTTGGTAAAATATGAAAATCCGCAAGTTTAAGCTTGCTCGAGATGTTAAAAGAAATGAAAAGGATTATTGGGTTCATATTTAACAAATTGAAGAAGGCAAGCTAAAATATTGTGTAAATTTAGTTGAAAACTTGTTTAATAGAGTATTTTAATTGATTTGCCTGAGGTCCCTTTTCTACCTAGATGATTTCAATCGGATCTGAATTTAATGATTGTTGTAGTAATTTCATTATTGGATTATTGGTTTATAGCTCAACCCGAACAGTACCTTTCGGTACTGAGGTCCACTTTTTCTTGTTGGGGTTATTTTAGTTATTTTCTAATGTGTTGCTAAGTAGTTTGCGGGGTATTAAAGTCATATGAAAATAGGTACCTATCCGTACCAGTATAAATGGTTTACCGGTACACCTATATAAACTTTTGGGGGCTTGATTGCAAATAAAATTAGACAATGAAGGTATAATTTGTAAAGTACCAATGAATTAGTAAAACTAACTTGTTAGAGGGGCCTTAGTGCAAATAACTTACATATATAAAAGCCATCTTGATAAATTGAAGATTGAAATTTATTTGAATGACTGATTGGACTAGGACGGTTGATCTTAGATTAAAATTGAATTGGATATATAGAAATTAATGAACTAGAATGGAATTAAGTAAAGAGAGATTAAAGAAATGGTAAACTAATTAATAAAAAAAATGCTATTCATGTTAAATGAGTATTTATATTTATTAAATAGTGATTGAGAATGATTGTAAAAGTACTTAAAGATATACATATTATTTGACATAGGCGTAAAGAGACTGACGAGACAGAATGTTTGGAATGAACAGACTGCTAGCGACCTCACTTGTTGCCCTACAATATCAGATGCGGAGTTATTGGATTAGTCTGAGATTCATTACGAGGAATTAAACCGTAACTCGCTGTGCATTTAATATTTGATTGACTATATTGATTGAACTATTGAACTGTTGCATCATATACATAGCCCAATACAATTGAAACTGAATTACAAGTAAGACTGTTGACTGTCGACTGTCATGTTGATATTGTTTATGGATTGATTGATTCTTATTGCAAATGATTGATTGAGACCACAGTGACTGAATTGATTGAATATTGAATATTGTAATCCTTGAACCTCCATATAGTGGAGAAAAAAATATTAATATATCGTAAAGTCTAACTAGCTAGTAGACTTTACTCCAGGACCCTTATGCGCATATGGTGAATGGCCCCAACTAAACCCAGTACCGGTTGGGTAGGGGATACTAAATAAATGTGAATTGTGATTGTGAGATTAATGAACTGTGGTAACTGTCTTATCAATGATTTTCTTTCCGATAATGGCAGTATTGTGATATTGATTTCGTAATGTTTATGTTAACCAATTGTCAGGATAGTTAGAACTATCTTATCATTGATTTTCTTTCCGATAATGACAGTATGGAGATATTGATTCTGTTTTGTTTCCGTTAACAAATTATCAGGATAGTTAGAACTGTCTTATCATTGATTTTCTTTCTGATAATGACAGTATGGAGATATTGATTATGTTTTGTTTCTGTTAACAAATTGTCAGGATAGTTAGAACAGTATAAGCCCTAACACGACAGATATATGTTATGGTATCTGCCAGTGCTACCAGACTAGAAATTGTAAAGTTAATAAACTAAACGTTACCAGACTTTATAGTTTAAAAGATTTTGACCCAAACCATTTATTCTGATAAGGTTTCTTATTTACTTATGTAATTTTTGTCGTTCAATTGGATACTATTATTGAGCATTTGCATTCGTCATTATAAAATGAACTGTTAGTTTCTCGTGCGGAGATTTCATTCTGAATATGGATTTCCTTCGAATCAAATAACCTGAGTGGCAATTAGCAATGAGAAAAATTTTATTATTTCTCACCCGTTTCCCATTATGGGATTCACAGGTTTGTTAGGCGAAGACAGAGAAACGCTTTTGGGATTATAATTGACAGCATGGCCACCTAAAGGTATGAGATTTGGGTGTATTATATCTGACAGGGTGCAGAGAATATATCTCTAGCATCATCCACTGTAAAATATCAGATAATGATTGTTATTAAATTGGGATGTGAGAAAAATAATGGATGTTATTGGCAATGCATAAAAAGATCTATGCCTTATGTTACGTATATTGAATGGTAAATAGACGCGGTACGAATTGCCGCACCTCCAGATCGGAGGTGTGACAATTAAACAAGCACCTTGTGCATGATTTTCTCTTCTCAAGACATTTCTTGAAAACTTGGCTTCATTTCCTCCAAGTCTGATCCCTCTTCATTTATACATCGCTTAGACCATAATCTCACCTATTTTTACTTCTTTATGTTGTTGATGTTATCACCACTGGTAACAAAGGAATCAGAGTAGGTCCGATGCCCATCGGACCTACCTTGGTTCGATGGGTGTGATGACCTTTCGATCTGCATCAAGATTCGTGTGCTCTGTATCAAAATCCGTACAAGTCTGTATCAATTTCCGTGCGCATAAATCTTGATGCTAATCGTACGGTCCTAGAGCTAATCGGACCTACTCATATCTCCACCAAGAGCAATAGATACGGTACAGTTACAGTATATAATCAAACCAACAACATAAAGGTATTGAGGGAGCGGTTGCTGTGGATTTGGAGATTCTCCAAGAATTGTTGCAAGTTATGTACAAGCTGTGGTTACTGCGCAGTGGAAGGGTATAACTGTCTTTTTATATTTTTTTATTAATCATTGTTTTTAATTGAGTAATGGGTATATTTATAATTTAATTATATTTAAATGGGGAAATAACTAATTTAGAAATTTTGATGGAAAAATATATAATTAAAGAGTTATGATGGGTATATATAGGGCTGCAAATGAACCGAACCAAATTGAATCTGCCCTAGTTCGAATTTGAAATCGAAATAATTTCGAATCAAACCCAGTTCGAAATTGAAATAGATTTCGAACCTGAAAGGCCACTTCGAATTTGGTTCGGTATAATTCGACTAGTTCTATTTGATTCGAAATTAGTTCGAAATTCAGTACAGATTCGAAATTCAGTGCAGATTCGAAATTCAGTCCAGATTCGAAATTCAGTGCAGATTCGAAATTCAGTCCAGATTCGAAATTTAGTGCAAATTCGAAATTCAATGCAGATTCGAAATTCAGTTAAACTAGGCTGCATATTTTTATACATATGCTTTTCTTGAGGCAATTCAAACTTACTTTTCTAGATCTATCCAACAATTCAAACTGATTTCGAACCTTCAAAATTCGCGAACTATATCGAATCAAACCTGGGCAGTTTTGAATTCAAAATTGAATTAATTTCGAATCGAACTGGTTTCAAATCGAATTTTTTTCGAACTTTTTCGAATCGAACTCGAATCGAATCACGAATCTCGATTTTTTTGTGCACCCCTAGGTATATATCTAAATTTCTTTTATTGATAAATTAATCTTTGATAAACTGAAATTTTGACCATTATGTGGCTTAGTTGAACCTTTCACACCATTGTGAGGCTAAGTTAATTTCAGACAACCAAGAGAGTTTTGTACAATTGTACCTTACCAATGAATCAATAGTGGCATAGTAAAACATTTGGTTCATGGCTAATATTACTGGATTAAAGAACTGCAAGTATTATTTTTATTGTTCGTAAGTCTCCGTTGATTTCGCTCTTTTTGTTTTTTGTGTGTATTTGTAGTTTACAGAAAGGTTGGAGGAAAATATAGAAAAAGGTGCAAGGTACACGAGGTCTGATATTATTTTAGTCAGATTGGCTATAAGAAATATTTGATATTAAGAGGCCTAAAACTAGTCCAATATAAACCTGGCCCAGCAGAGAGTTAAGCTTTTCTTTAGTTTCTCACAAGTTTGGTTTTAGAATTATTTTGTTAATCCTGATTGCTCCTCTTTGTGCTATTGTTATTTGTTAGTTTGTTACTCGTGGCTCATGAGGTTTTAGTGTAAAATCTACCCCTATTAAATTATATGAAGGTTCAAAAATATTTTGCAGTACTTTGCCAATGTAAGACATTCCTAAATCAAAGTATTTTTTTTCTAAATTACTCATTCAGAAAACATAATGATACTTAAATGGTGTAAGCCAGTCCTAGATCATTTTTTTATTATTATTAAAATTAGTCGTTTTTATATAGCCTCATTTCCATTCATGCTATACAATGTCCAAACCTGTGGTTGTGCTACTGAGGGGGCATGTGGCCAATTTAAATCTCTTTTGTTTGTAAATTACATTGGCCTCGATATCCTTTGTTTCGAGTTCAGTGGGCAAGAATGTTAGCTTAGCTCTACTGCTAGTAGAAATTTGAAGGGGATGCATTAAATTTGTTTTTATTATGTGATGCAAAGGGGCTAGGTTTCTTGCCAATTGTATCCTTTTTCTATTTGTCTTTTCGAAATTCTCATACTGACTACATAAATATACATTTTGGTTTCTGCCTTAGGGTCCCGAGTTTACTGGTTGGGCAACAGAAAAGAAAAGGAAACGTTGGGCATCAAAGCTGCCGCGTAATGCTAATGGTAATTACTGCTATGCTCATAACATAATTTTCCATTTGGAAGAGGATCATATTATTATAGAATTCATGAAGTATCTTAGCAAGAAATGTATCTCTAAGAGGCAAGCTATGTCGTGTTGACATGCTTTTGTTTTTGGCTCACTCTTATGTCAAGTTAGATCAAATTTGGGCATTCATGAAGGTTGATGTGGAATGTGTTTATATTGTTATGCTTGTCCTTGGTGATATTTTTGTTAGGTAAAATTATAAATCAACTGAGTTATATTCCCGCTGATTTAACTCAGCTTAAGTTTCACTTTTAACAGTTTAACAAGATATACCAAAGCGAAAGAGAGAAAACACAAAAATAAAAGGGATGAAATGCTTCAGATTTGAGTACTATTTAATTTATGCTGACAAAGAAATAAGTAAATAACTATGAAAAAACTTTGGCAAAGAAATAGCCAGAAACAGTTAAACGACTACCCAGAAATAGTGACCTGGAACTTCTCTCTTCTACAGTTTTCCTTAATTAACAATACACAATACAATTGTTGTTTTAAGTCTAATTGTTCACAAATATTTGTAGTAATTGCAGATGTGTTAGTTGTATAACTGTGCGGCAAGTGACAAAATTACTAAAGCAGGGATTGTGCCTAATTTAATGCTAGTCCTGTAAACCTTCCCATAATAAGCTAGCCCAAAACCCCCTTTCCCACTCTCCTATAGTCCAAGACAATTCCTCTCAACAGCCCACCAATCTCCCTTCTAACTCTACAAACCTCACCAGATTTATCTCCCATTTTAATCTCTCCCCAACCCGACACTTCTCCTCAAACAGCTCATCAAGCTGATGCATCTTCTCTCCCACCTGAGCCTCCTTGCAGCTCTACTCATCCCATGGTAACTCGCACTAGAGATCAGACCCGTCGGACCCGCCACTTTCCTGACCATGTGGATTATCTTGCCTCTCTTGATGATGAGCTTCGATCATTTTCCCAAGCAAATACAAACCCGAATTGGAGAAAGGCTATGGTACTCGAAATTAATGCGCTTGCAACCAATCGAACTTGGACTCTAGTTCCTCCTCCCTCTGATCATCATATTGTGAGTTGCAAATGGGTATTCAAAGCGAAAGGATGAGCTGATAGATCCATTGAGCGCTACAAAGTGCATCTCGGTGCCAAAGGCTACCATCAACAAGAAAGTACTGATTTTTTTGAAACTTTTAGTTCGGTAGTCGGACCAACGACTATTCAGGTTGTTCTAGCTCTTGCGGTTAGTTTTCATTGGCCTCTTCACCAATTAGATGTGCAAAATACCTTTTTACATGGGGATCTTGAGGAAACGGTTTATATAAGCCAACCACCCGGTTTTGTTGATGCTTCTCGACCTGACCAATTTGCCTTCTTTCCAACCGCTCTATGGTCTCAAACAATCACCTCGTGCATGGTTCCATAAGCTTAGTGTTGCTTTGAAGGAATACGAGTTTAGTGCTTCTCATTATGACACGTCTTTGTTCATCCATCACTCTAAAGGGCACACAACAATTCTCTTGGTATATGTAATTAAAATGACCAAATATACCGAAGACAACTTTTTTGAGTCACTTGATTTTCTCACGAAAGTACCCGATTTCTGCTTACTGTAAGAAATTGCTCCTTGTAGACGAAAAACAACAAAAGCTGGATTGCTGACTTCAAAATATATTTTGATTCAATAAACAACAATGCGATTCTTCGAGGTGATTCGATATACAACCTGCATATAATTTTTCAAGACAATATATTCCACGATATGTCATCCGCTGTTACCGTTTTTTCCTCTACTAAACCACAAGTAATTGAATAGAACGTTGTTTGGTCCTTGACATTAATTTATGCCTGAAGAATTAACACAATAACGACAACACATATTCGTACAACATAGAAATACAAGTTTTTTTAATTACAGTTTAAACAACAGAAAATTATTTTCATCATAAAAACAAGCGTTGTGAAGCGAGCCGGGCTTTGCCTTTTTTTTCATTACGGATAAAACATTTGTTTAATTCTTTCGCAATTTAGGTCGCCGCAGTGATATCATATTCTGTAACAAGAATAACTCCACACTCAAATAAGCAGAAAATTAGGGAAACACAACTTTTCGTGTTTGCGAGCTGGCGTTTTCAGACATTTCCGGGCACACAGGGACAATTGCTTCTAGGAGTGTGAAGCTATCATCGCGAACAAGATCGAATCAAAACGATTAGTTTTTTGTACGAGTTAAAATATTATAACTTGTCAAAGTGAGTTGTAGAAAACAAATGTTTAAAATATGATATTTTCTGTATTTTAAATAATCTTTGCATTTTTCTTTGGTCTGAAAGATACGATGGTCTTCGTCTAAGGGACTATATGAAAATGACACATTTAATTTTTTTAACAAAATAAAGGATGGAAGTGGTCATCACTTAATGTTTGTTGTACACTTCAAAGTTTCTACACATATACAAACACTCTTCGGTTATAATTATAGTTATGAAATTACAATTAATTAACACCATAGTCAATTACTTCCAGATAATCTTTGTGGCTTAGGACCTGGCATCTCTACTTCACAGCGCAAAACCACCGATGTTTTCAAAATTCGCTCAGACAATTGCTGAGCCACATTTGTTACGTATATATACCGAATATGTTATTTCCATGGGACTCTTCCTCATGCATCCATAATGTTGTGACATATCTCAAAATTATTACTAGATATCATTTATTACCTATAGGAATGCATGAAACAAAAGTTTGAACAATGTACGAAACATACATTTCCATTTCCCATCACGTCTTCATCTCCGTCGTAATGAGTGTGTCGATCTCGCCTACAAAGGTACTATCCTAAATAAAACAGAAGGTATTCATACTAGAATCTTTTTGTTGTCCGAAAGTTCTTGCATGTTCGCACCGATGAAAGAAAAAATAGAAAATCATAATTTGAAAGCCAAAACAGAAGGTCATAAACTCAAATCATGAAAACATAATATCTTAATTGATATGGCGTTATCTTTTGTTGTCGTGAGCCAACTTGTGAGATCTCGAGACTCTAGTTAGCTGCGTGGCAACAAACAACGACATGCGGTTCAACAAGAACTGTAGAGGCAGTTATGTATAGATCATTGAACGACAACCGATAAGGTATATCTTAAAAATATATACCACCTTCTACATGTTTCAACGCAAAAACTCTAGAGAAAATGCAACTTTAATTCAATATTTTATGAACTCAACATCACTCTTGCTTGCTCAAGGTCATTCACGGTGTCTCTTTTTGTTTATTGTAGCCTCATGCTTTTCTTACATGTAAAGGCATCATGATTATGACCTTGTTTTGCTAAAACCATTGGTTGGTAAGAGGATTGTGGATTAAAGATACTCTATAAATACTATCCATAGCATGCATTTAATTTCATCATCAACCACAAACATCTCTTCAGACTTACCTACAAAGTTTGAATTTACATTTCTTTCCAATGGCTTCTTCATCGCCTTTTCTGCCTACTATACTTTCGGGGCTTGTTCTCGGGATCTTCTTTATAGCTCTACTTCCTATGGCTACTGCCAACGAGCCACTGACAGAGGTATTTGAGAATTGGATGGCTAACTTTGGTCGCGTCTATGCAAGCGATGCTGAAAAGTCGCTTCGCTTGGAGGTGTTCAAGACCAACCTGCAATACATCGAGTCCACAAACAACCAACCCGGTCTTACGTACAAACTCGGTCTTAATAAGTTTGCTGATCTTACGAACTCGGAGTTTATGGCTAAGTATGCAAGCTACACTCCACGCAGTGGACCGAAGAACTCAACCCCATCCAAATACTCAACATTTGTATCAGCCCCGACATCGATTGACTGGCGGTCTCAAGGTGCGGTCACACCGGTTAAGGATCAAGGAGATTGCGGTGAGTAAAACTATAAGTTTGCGTTATTAAAAACAAGCATGTCATCTACCATGATATAGGAACAATGAGAAACTAAGCTTAACAATGTTAATTCGCACTCGAAAAACAAGAGTTTCCATAGCATATTATGTCGAGATTTCTCGACTTGCTCTTGTGCCAACACACAGTGACCTATAAAATTAAAGTAAAATTTACTTGACTTTTTTTTTTCTCTCTCGAAAATACAAGAATTCATAATATATTTTTGGCACCAGATGTGACTCCTAGATTTTTATTAAATAACAAAGCTCTGTATTTCTTGAAAGAAAGAAAACTGTTATGCTGAGTATTATGCCTTGATTTTATTCGGAAAAGAAAAGAAACAGTGTCATTATTTTCATTATCAACTATGAGTGCAGGTAGCTGTTGGGCTTTCTCGGCTGTAGCTGCTATCGAGGGGATAAACAAAATCAGAACCGGACAATTGGTGACTCTTTCGGAGCAGGAGCTGGTAGACTGTGTTACCTCTTGTTACGGATGCAACGGAGGATATATGGACTATGCCTTTCAATGGGTGAAAAATAACGGGGGCATCACAAATTCGACGGACTACCCATACAAGGCGTTGCAAGGAACTTGCAACACCGTGAAGACCGCTCACCGTCAAGTTACCATCACCGGTTACGCAGGCGTCACCCCTTACAGTGAGACTTCTCTCATGAATGCCGTCGCGATCCAACCTGTTTCCGTAGCCATTGAATCAAGTGGATATTATTTCCAATTTTACGCGAGTGGAGTTTTTACTGGCTCATGCGGGACGAGTCTAGACCACGGCGTGACAGTAGTTGGGTACAGCAACAGCGTAACCCCTCACTACTGGATAGTGAAGAACTCGTGGGGTACATCTTGGGGCGAGTCTGGATACATCAGGATGAAGAAGGACATTACCAGCACAGCAGGCTTGTGCGGTATCGCCATTGAACCCTTTTATCCTACCAAGTGATTTTGATGATGAGCATGACCGTCAGGACTTGTGCTTTACATTTTTTCATTAGATACAACTGCTACTTAAGTGACCAATGAGCCTCTGAATAAAAATTAATGTATGCATGTGTGCTTTGTGGAAAGAGATCTATCAGTGAATAAAACAAATGGAAGTTTGTATCAAAATAGTTCTATATTCGTTCTATATCGTTTATGTATTGTTGGAACGATGTTGGAAAGCGCGAGACCTATACTCTTGTTTTAAGCCTAGTTCTATCTTCTTCAAGTATTAGTCACAGAAACGCTCTAATGTAATGGATCTTAAGAAGAAAAGCATAATAAATTCATCACATAATGTCACCAATGTTATAAATGGAGCTTATCCAATGACATGCGCATCGACACTTCAAGAAGGAAGTAACAAAACGTAACATAGAATAAACAAATTAAATAAGCGGCGTTTCATAGGAGATGCCAGAAGAGGGTGACTTTTAATTAAGTTCAACATAATGTATTACTCAAGAAGATGAACTTATATTAACGGGTAGTGATATGAAATTCTTGGAAGCTTGCTTTCATCACCTACATGATTGGTTTGCCATTAAAAATCTATGGCGTTTACATTACTTTTTGGGAGTCGAGGTCACTTCTATGGCCTCAAGCTTGCACCTATCTCAATGTTTTGTACTCGATCTCCTTGCTTGCACGAACATGACAGAATGCAAACCTTGCAATACCCCCCATGGCAACAGCCCCTCCACTTTCTCACCTTGACAACCTTTTGAAGAGCCCCATCTCTATCGAAGTGTTGTTGGTGCCTTACAACATGGCACAATAACGAGACCTGATATCTTTTTTGCCGTGAACAAGGTCTCGCAATTCATACACCAACCAACAGTTGCTCATTGGACCGCTACAAAGCGCATCTTGAGGTATCTGCAAGGTACTATTTCTCATGGTTTAGCTTTTCATTCCCAGGGGTGGATCTACATTCACCCGTACGGGTGCTAAACCACCCTATGATTTTAAAATTTTAATTATATATATTGAAATGTAATTGAATTTTATTATTTTATAATTTGTTATATAATCTAGTCCCCCTTATAAAATATCACATATCTACTTGTAGTCCAGTGATTAGAGTTTATTTTGTAGTTGTGGAGAGCTTGAGTTCAATTCCCACTAACAACATATTGTGCATTTTAAATTTTAGCACCCTCTATCATAATTTTCTAGTTCCGCCCCTGTTCATTCCTCCCCTACATTGTGCATTGATGCCTATAGTGACGCCGATTGGGCCGGCTCAATCAATGATCGTCGGCACTCGGTCTCGGTCAACATCAGGTTTTTGCATCTATTTAAGCAACAATCTTGTATCATGGAGTGTCAAAAAGCAATCAACGGTTTCCAAATCTAGCACCGAGGTGGAATATCGAAGTCTTGCTCTCACATGTGCAGAAATTCTATGGCTTCAACACCTATCCGAGTTACATGTCTCCCTAGCTGCTGCCCCGACTCTTTGGTGGGATAATATCGGTGCAACCTTTCTTGCAGCTAATCCTATGTTTCATGCTTGCACAAAACACGTTGAAATTGATTTTCATTTTGTTTGAGAGCGTGTGGCTTTAAAGGAATTATGTGTCAGATTTTTGTGTTCTAATGACCAACTTGCAGATGCCTTAACAAAGCCGCTTCCTGCTGCCCGATTTCTCTCTTTGCGCACCAAGCTGCTTGTGGCTGCACCACCTTCAACTTGTGGGGTGGGGGTATTAAACCAACCCTGGACAGCTCCAGTCATCCATCAAATGGAGACGGACAAGCAACAACCTTTCTGTTATTTTGTATTGTCTACTGTGCATTTTATACCATAATTAAAATGGCGTGACTAGAGTTAAATTGCAAAGCCTGATGGCTATATAAGCATAGCGTTGTAACAAGAGTAATTCAATGAGAAATAAAAATCATTCAAACTGCATCTTCTTCCTCTAGCTAATTCTATTAGTTCCACCTTAGACTGAATTGATCCGAATTCTGATCATACGATCGTAATCCAAACATAAATATTTTGTTACCTCAAAGGATATGGATTCGTTTCTCCGTTGGTCTTTTTCTTAATCTGACAAGAGAAAGAGAGAGAGTGCAAGAAATAATTTTTTTTTTTTGAAGAAATGAGGAAGCCGTTAGGAATTATGAGCTTAATTATCTCAAGTCAACCCTCTACCGGCAAGAAATATGAGAGTTTGTCATGCTTGGAGCCGGAGACAGAAAACTCCGAGAGAGAAAGAAAGTCAAGGGTATAAATGGTCTGTAAAGCAAATGTTGGAATCTAAATATTAATTATTATGTAACTCTTTTTAGAGATATTTGATATATCATGGTGTTATACCGGATGAATATATGAATTTTGAAGAAGAAATATGTATAATTATTGAGGGAATATGTGAAATTTTCTCTGAATAAAAAGGTTGCACTAGAAGCAAGATTTTCCCCGAATTTTTCATCTAAATAAATTATTTTCATTGTTAAATTTACCGAATTTTTTATTTATATCCAAAAAATAAATCAAATTACAAAAAATACCCATGTTATCTTGAAAATTTGAAAAATACCCAAACCGGAAATTTTTTTTCCGGATTTGGCCTCTAAACCCGGAAAATTTTTTTCCGGAAATTGAACTCCAAAACCGGAAAAAAAAATTTCCGGTTTTAACATTTTTTTTTTTTTTTTCCAAAACCGGAAATTTTTTTTCCGGATTTAACATTTTTTTTTTTTTTTTTTTTTCCAAAACCGGAAAATTTTTTTCCGGATTTAACTTTTTTTTTTTTTTTTTTAGAGATTCCGGATAAAAAAATTTAACTTAACAATTTTTTTTTTTTTTTTTTTTAGAGATTCCGGAAATTTTTTTCCGAACTAAATAAATTTTTTTTTTTCAGAGATAAATAGCTAAAATACTGAAATCTAACGCTACAAAATCGAATTGTTTTTTTAAATATTTGTTTCATTAATTTAAAAAATTTCAAAATGGTGTAGAATAATTTAGAAATTATCAAAATAGCTAAAATATTGAAATCTAACACTAAAAAATCGAATTGTTTTTTACTACGAATAGGGCCGATTTTGTGCTAAAATACGGTAAATTTACTAAAATACGATAAATTACGCTAAATTACGTATAAATGGGGCTTATTTTGTGGCATCTTTCATAAATCATAAAAAATAGTAAAAAAAATTCCAAAAATAATAAAATTTGGTGTTCTAAAAGTTTATTACATAACTAATTTACTGAGCTACGTAGATTGAATAATAGAAATGAAAATCTTAATCGAAAACTTCAACTGAAGTTTTGAGGCTCTTCTATTTGTTTTTTGGCGATTCTGAATTTGGAAAAGTGGTCATTTGCTGAAATCGGACACTCGAGCGCCGTTTTATGGCCGTTTGAAGTTTCGTCGTCGTTTTTTCGCCTTCTCAGTGAAGATATTATCCCTATTCGTACGTAATTTAGCGTACTTTACCGTATTCTAGCATAATTTAACATAATTATTGTAATTTAGTGTAATTCAGCATAAATCAAGTAATTTGGCTTGTTTTAGTATAAATATGCTAATTATATATAAAAAAATGTAATCTAGCAAATATTTAAAAAAACAATTCGATTTTTTAGTGTTAGATTTCAGTATTTTAGCTATTTTGATAATTTCTAAATTATTCTACACCATTTTGAAATTTTTTAAATTAATGAAACAAATATTTAAAAAAACAATTCGATTTTGTAGCGTTAGATTTCAGTATTTTAGCTATTTTTCTCTTAAAAAAAAAAAATTTATTTAGTTCGGAAAAAAATTTCCGGAATCTCTTAAAAAAAAAAAAAAAAAAATTTGTTAAGTTAAATTTTTTATCCGGAATCTCTAAAAAAAAAAAAAAAAAAATGTTAGAACCGGAAAAAAATTTTCCGGAATCTCTAAAAAAAAAAAAAAAAAAAAAAAAAATGTTAAAACCGGAAAAAAATTTTCCGGAAACTCTAAAAAAAAAAAAAAAAAAAAAATGTTAAATCCGGAAAAAAAATTTCCGGTTTTGGAGTTCAATTTCCGGAAAAAAAATTTCCGGGTTTAGAGGCCAAATCCGGAAAAAAAATTTCCGGTTTGGGTAATTTTCGAATTTTCAAGATAACATGGGTATTTTTTGTAATTTGATTTATTTTTTGGATATAAATAAAAAATTCGGTTAAATTTATTTGCTAGATAATGATGACTAAACGAATGAAAAATTAACAGCGCATAAATAATGTTTAGAGGGATTTTGAAATTAAGTATTTTCCCTAAAAACGTTCATGATTTATCCTTCTAAATTTTTAATACTGTGCACATCTACTCAATTTATTTGTCGTTCTATTAAAACACATATTAAATTTATAACGTTCTTATTTATTCTTTATTAAAAGATAAAAGTATGTAATTAGTGTAAAAAATATCCAGTTTTCTAATTTATCCTTCTAAATATGATATTTAGGTGTATGTTTGTGTGTCACAGGCAAAAAAGATGAACTATTTATCCTTATAACCAACAAATTAAATAACTAAATATTTCTTTAAAGAGTGTTGACTTTTATATATTCTGAGGAGAAAAATCTTTGATTATGAAGATCTAATTTACATATTGTCCTATGTGCTATATATATAAAACAGATTCTAACGGCTCTATTTTAGTACCGTTGGTACTGAACAGTGTACCAATGGTACTGTACCTAATTTATTTCCTTAAGTCTATTGATCTATGATGGATGGCTGAGATCACAACTTGGATGTTTCTTCTTTATTTTCAACACTCCCCCTCAAGCTAGGAGTGTATATGTCGTACAATCCTAGCTTGTCGGAGATAGTCTCGAAATGTGTCGGATCCAACCCTTTGGTAAAAACATCCGCTAATTGGTCTTTGCTCTTCACAAACGGTGTTTCTATTTCCTTCGCTTGGACCTTCTCCCTGATAAAGTGGCAATCCACTTCTATATGCTTTGTTCTTTCGTGAAACACCGGATTTGATGCGATATGTCGAGCGGAATTATTGTCGCAATACATCTTCATAGGTTGATTAAATTTTACACCCATGTCTCCAAGTAGTTGTTTGATCCATATCAATTCACTTGCGGTGGATGCCATGGCTCGGTACTCCGCTTCCGCGCTTGATCGAGCCACGACATTTTGTTTCTTGCTTTTCCATGTGACTAGATTCCCGCCTACAAATGTGCAAAAGCCGGTGGTGGATTTTCTATCAAAGCTACCGGCCCAATCTGCATCGGAATAGCCACATATTTCATTAGAATTATTATTTATCATTTTTATACCTTTTCCGGGATTTCTTTTTAAGTATCTTAATATTCTATTTATGGCTTCCAAATGGGGTGTTCTTGGTGAATGCATGAATTTACTAATTTGGCTTACCGAAAAAGAAATATCCGGACGTGTTACCGTAAGATAAATTAATTTTCCTACTAGTCTTTGGAATTGGTTTATGTCTTCTAACGGTTCACCATCCTCGGTATTTAACTTATACTTTGTATCAATTGGTGTAGAGACCGGCTTACAACCTAATTTACCGGTTTCCTTTAGTAAATCTAAAGTATATTTCCGTTGTGAAATAAAGAGACCCTTTTTTGAAGAAGCTACTTCTATTCCTAAAAAATATTTTAAGTATCCTAGGTCTTTAATATCAAATTTTTCTTTTAATTGGGATTTGATTTTCCTAATTTCCACTAAGTTGTTTCCGGTAACTATTAGATCATCAACATATACCAATACGAGAGTTATGTTTTTTCCTTCACTTTTGGTAAACAAAGAATGGTCGGCACTACTAATTTTAAAATTACAAGAAATTAAATATGAGCTAAGCTTGCCATACCATGCCCGAGGAGATTGCTTCAATCCGTAGATTGATTTATTTAGCCTACAAACTATGTTAGAAATTTTTTCAAGTTTATGGCCCGGTGGTAGTGTCATATACACCTCCTCTTCAAGCGTTCCTTGAAGAAAAGCATTTTTTACATCCATTTGGTATAGGTTCCAATCATTATTTACCGCAATAGAAAATAAAATTCTAACGGTATTCATTTTTGCCACCGGTGCAAAGGTTTCATTATAATCTATACCGTAGGTTTGAGTATATCCTTTGGCCACTAATCTAGCTTTATACCGTTCTATGGAACCATCACTATTGAACTTGGTTTTATATACCCATTTACAACCAACGGGTTTTTTATTTTTTGGTAATGGAACAATTACCCAAGTTTTGTTTTTCTCAAGTGCTTTTAATTCTTCTTCCATAGCCTTGCACCATACCGGATTTGATATTGCCTCTTGATAATTATTTGGCTCAATTTCGGTTTCAATAGATGTAAGAAATGCATTGTATTCGGATGAAACATTTTTGTATGATACAAAGTCTTGTATAGGATATTGTACCGAATATGTTATAAAATCTCTAAATTTGGTGGACGGTTGGCGCACTCTTACGGACCTCCGTATCATGGTATTTCTTTCTTCTTCATTGTTGTTATCATGATCATTCTCATTATGGTTATTATTATCATTGTTATTTATTTCTTCTTCATAGTTATCGGTTTCAATTTCATCCTCATTATTTTGTATAAAATCTAAGTTATCAAAGAGAGGTGATGCTTTCTCATTTTGGTGATTTTCAAGGGATTTATCATTAATCTCACATTTTTTAAAATATGGTTCATCTTCACAAAATATCACATCTCTAGATATAAATACTTTTTTATTAATCGGGTCATAACACTTGTAACCTTTTTTATATGGTGAATACCCTAAAAAAATAGCCTTTGTTGACATAAAATCAAATTTGTCTTTTCTTTTATTATGAACAAAGCATACACAACCGAAAACTCGTAAGTGATCAAGGTTCTTTTTTTGTTGATAGAGAATTTCGGTTGGACTTTTATTTTTTAAAATAACGCTAGGTAGTCTATTAATTAGATGTGTAGCACAAAGGATGGCATCCGACCAATATATTTTTGGAACATTATTTTGAAATAATAATGCACGTGTCATTTCTAATAAATGTCTATTTTTTCGTTCCGATACCCCATTTTGTTCGGGAGTATTTATACAAGTAGTTTGATGTATAATTCCTTTTTCTTTAAAAAGATTACTAAAATTTTTATTTACAAATTCCGTTCCATTATCCGACCTAAAAATTTTAAGTTTGGTGTTAAATTGAGTTTCTACAAGACATAGAAATTCTTTAAAACACAAAAAAACCTCATCCTTTGATTTAAGCAAATATAACCATATAGCTTTTGAAAAATCATCCACAAATATCACAAAATATTTAAATCCATTATATGAATTTATTGGGGCCGGACCCCATACATCGGAATGGACTAAATCAAACGAGGATTCACTTCTACTATTGGATAGCGAGAAGGGAAGTCTCGTTTGTTTTGCCAATTTGCATATATCGCAATTAATACAATTAGAATTTGGAAAATTTAAAACAATATTTAAAATCTTGTCGGAGGGATGCCCGAGTCTCTTGTGCCATCTATCATAATTAATTGAGCTTGCCGAAGCACAAAAACTTAATTTTTCTAGATCCAAAAGATAATGTCCATTTCTAAGAAACCCTTCACCAATCTTGTCCCCGGTTACCCGGTCCTGAAATGTTACATGGTTATGTGAGAATATTACATCACAATTAAATTCTTGTGTCAATTTTTTAACCGAAAGTAAGTTTATAGGAAAGGTTTTTAAAAATAATACATTACTAATTATTTTATCGCTCAACACAATTTCACCTATACAATTTATTTTTTCTTTCATACCGTTTGCTACGGTTACATATTGGTCAATTTTGGATGATTTCAAATTTTTAAGAAAATTTTCGTTCCCAAACATATGGTCGGTTGCACCACTATCAATGATTATTTGGTTGAATAAATTAAAATTCTTTGAGTGAGATGCAATACCACATGAGCTAGCAGAATTCTGAGCAAGCAACGCAGTGAGCTGTTGAAGTATCTGCTGCATTTGATCCCCTGACCCGCTCGACCCGCTAGCGCCTGACCCACTTGACCCGCCAGCGCCTAACCCATTTGACCCGCCAGCACTTGAACCCGGTTCAGTGGATCCGGTTGAGTTATAATTTTTATTTTCGGTTTGGGCAGAGAGACCCCTGGAGTCGCGAGCTCCTTCTCTCTTTTTTCCTTCGTTCCACCCCCTGTCTCCGCCTCCCTTCTTTGAATCCGCCTCAACCCACCATTTTGGCCGGAGGTTTGGGTGAAGAAAGTAGCACCGGTCGGCCTTGTGACCTTCCTTTTTGCAATGAGAGCAAGTTTCACCTCTTCCATTTGGCCGATTTGTATTCCTTTGAGGATTAGGGTTTTGGTGATTTTGGGGAAATCGAGCGGCGTGGCCATGGGGCTCGTGTCCCTCGCTGTGGCTAGCCTGTGGACCCCCCATAGCCTCCCGTAAGGAGTCTTCTCGCTGAATCTGATTCACTACTTCGGAGAATGAGGGAAGGTCGGGTGCTCGAATAATTTGTGACCGAATAACCTCATAATTTGCATCAAGGCCTGCAAGGTACGAGAAAATTCGATCCTCCTCTTTTCGTTTCTTGAGTTCTTTTGTGTCGGTTGTGAATGGCCGATAAACATCGAGTTCATCGTGCTTTTTCTTGAGAGACGCAAGATACTCTAGATGAGTTCTGGTTCCCTTTTTTTCTTGTTGGATTTCGAGTTGGAGACGGTAGACATGAGAATGGTTTTTTTGTTGCCCATAGAAAGATTGAAGTTCATCCCATAATTCTTTCGATGAATTACAGCTTTGGAGAAATAGGTCAAGAATTTGTTGCTCCATAGACCCGTATAACAGAGACATGACAGTATGGTCCTCTTTTTGCCATTTTCGGATTTGAACTTTTTCGGCCTCTGTTGGTTGTTCTGGATTTTCAGGTTTCGGTTTTTCTTTTTCTCCTGTGATGAATTCTATTTTGTCTCTGCCACTCAGAGAAATCGTAACTGATTTAGCCCATGATAGGTAATTCATACCATTGAGCAGAGTTGGAGATAATTTGGATGGGTTGGTAGCCTCGGTTAATTGCTGCCCCCACTGATTCATGTTTGCTTTTGCTTGATTGGTGAATTCCTGCTGTGGTTTTTCGGTTGCTGTTTCTGTTTATGAGTTTACCAGTTTTACTGGTAAATATTGGTTATCGGGTTATCGGGTATTTATCAGAGTTGCTCTGATACCATGTTGACTTTTATATATTCTGAGGAGAAAAATCTTTGATTATGAAGATCTAATTTACATATTGTCCTATGTGCTATATATATAAAACAGATTCTAACGGCTCTATTTTAGTACCGTTGGTACTGAACAGTGTACCAATGGTACTGTACCTAATTTATTTCCTTAAGTCTATTGATCTATGATGGATGGCTGAGATCACATCTTGGATGTTTCTTCTTTATTTTCAACAGAGTGAGGCTATGGTACTTCGGCTAGTGTACTATGGCTCAATATGGTACTTTTTAAAATCCTAACGGTCGATCCGAACCGTTCAATGTGATATCCATATGAATATGTACTTGCGAAGTATTGATCGATGAGTCTCCCTAGGATATCTCTCTTTCAAAAAAAATAGTTGGAAAAATACATTTACTTTTATGGTATGTGTAGTATGTCAATCCATCGGACAATCAAACAAAACAAAACCATTGGCAATCCTGATTGTTCCTCTTTGTACAATTATTAAATTATCTAAAGATTCAGAAATCTTTTGCAGTACTTTGCCGACGTATGTCAGGTCTATAGCATAGTATTTTCTATATTTACTAAATTAGTCGTATTCAGAAAACATATGCCGATCTTTGCCAGTCCTAGTTCATAGTATTTTTTTTTTAATTAATTGTACTTATATAGCGTCATTTCCATTCACACAGCTGCAATTACAAGCAGAGTTCATAGGTCATACTATACACGGTCCAACTATGAGGTCGTGCTATTGAGGATTTGTGACTAATTTAAATCCTCTTTTATTTTTTTAAAATACATTGGCCTTGATATCCTTGTGTCTACTCCACTGACCAAAAATGTTAGCTTAGTTTTACTTCATTCGGAGTTGTTTTACTATGGTTGAGAGTTGCAGGGGACACAATTAATTTGTTTTATTAGTCATACAAAGGGGCTCGGTTTCTTGCCAATAGCATCCTTTTTATTATTTGTTTTTTTTTTCCAAATTCTCTAGTATGTTACTGACTATATAAATATACATTTTTTTTTTTTTTTTGCTTAAGATCTATCTCCAAAACAGAAAGAGAAGGAAAAATTGGCAATCAAAGCTGCCGCGAAATGCCGATGGTAACCACCGCTATGCTTATTTCAAAAATCTCCATTTGGAAGAGAATCGTAAAGAAGTCATCAAGTTGCTGAGTAAGAAATGTTCCTCTAAGAGGTAAGTTCGTAACTAGGATTTGCAGAGTCCTGCTAAATGAAGTCTTTATCATTGATTTGCTTGTTTTGATAATTTTTGTTGGAGCTAAATATCCTAGCTAGCCGTGTGTTTGTGTTGACATGGCTTTAATTATGTTTGAAGCATGTTGTCAAAAGCAATACTTCAAATATTTTTGTTTTTGGCTCACTGTTATGTAAAGTTAGGACTCAAATTGTGAAATGTGTTTATTTTGGCTTATTGTTATGTTGGTCCATGGTGATATTTATTTTTCTTAAACGAAACTATTAAACAACTGTGCTATTTTTCCACCTATTTAACTCGGTTGAAGTTTCACTTTATTTTAATAGTTTAACAAGATATACCAAAATGAAGGAGATTAAAAAAAAAAAACTGGGTGATGTAATGCACATTCGGTTGTTGCTTAGACCTGATAGTACGAAATAGGTTTTTGGTTTTTGAGACTTCATTTTTTTTTCTCATATTCTAATTTTAGATGCTAAAGCTTGTCTGATAGTGGACAATATCGTACCCAAGTTGTTTTTTTTTTTTGAAAACTTGGAAGTGGCTTCCAAGATTGTATACCCAAGTTGTTGATATTTCCTTTTCCCTTCTGTTATTTAGTATAATTAGTTTATATTTCTGATTGTAGTTCAAAATTTATCTCATTTCTTTTATTGGGGAGAAATAGTGATTTATTGAGATTTAGACAGGACTTCAATGCAAACCTTGGATACTTATTGGTTCTTTGTCGTCATGTACCATTTTTCACGTGCCAGAAAGGAAGTATAAAGGATTTGTTGTATAAGAATTTGTTCTGGTACCAGGGTACCAGTTTCGATTCTAGAGTGGTAGTGATGTTAAAATTTCTACTGGTAAGCAAGTTATTTGACCAATTTTACAAGAGCACTTCTAACATGTGCATGATGTTCTACTTTTATGTGAAAAATGTTCGGAATAAATTTAATAATAGATAAAAAAAATTAGTTATTTTATTTTTTTATATTGAAAATAAAATTTACGACATACATGCCTGTTTATTAGTTGGAGAAAAAGACAACACAATACCGGAAAGTCACTTAATTGTTTCACTCCAGCTGTTTGTTAAATTAACATCGTTTATTGTTAGGGACCGACTAACAATACCCGGATTGCTATCCCCCATTCATCCCCCGGATAAGGTTGTTAATTAATTTTTAACCGTAATTAAGAGGGGACCACCATTTCCGCACTAAAAGACAACAAAAAAAGCTTGATTAACGGGGACCACTAATTAAAAACGCGTTTTCAACTGGGGGGACCACTAATTATCTGTTATTTAGCATTTAACTGCCGGTGGGGACCGATAACCAACTTGGAATATTCGGCAACAGAAAAGGAAAAGATACTATTAATTTGCATGTATTCATAGTTGCATTCTAAAGTATTCATATATAATGCATGAAGTATTCATATCTAAGATATCAAGTATTTAAACAAAACTGGACACATTACTTATCCATCTTTTACACGTTTTTAGAGGTGGTTTTTTTTTCTCCGTTCACTCTAACCAATATTTTTGACAATCTGTGAGGAATTTTGCAAATCTAAAACCACGAACGTCTTCTACGCAATTTTCTCTTTCAAATGAGATCCATGATGACATACTTTCGAGTTGTCCGTTGCACAAGTATTCATACCTCATCAAGCAAGTATTCATACCTCATCAGTATTTCATAAATTAAAAACTGGACACATCATTCATTCATTTTTACAGATTCAAATTTCATTACCACTCAATCATTTTTTACTTGATATCTTAGGGATGAATACTTGATATCTTAGGGATGAATACTTGATATCTTAGGTATGAATACTTGTTCGACGAGGTATGATTACTTAAAAAGCGGGAACACAACTTACCCGGGGGAATAAAGTATTCATTTCTCTCAGAGAAAGTATTCATTTCGATGAAAGAAAGTATAGATTCCTATGAAATAATATCCTGACCATTACAACATAAGTATAGATTCCTCTCAAAAAAGAAAGTATAGATTCCTATGAAAGAAAGTTTTCATTGCTATGAAATAAAGTATTCATTGCTAACACAAATAGTATTCATTCCTCAGTTACCTAGGATAAATTTCTATAATTCATGTCATAAAAACTACCTACGTTTTAGTACCTCAAAAATCATATAACAGTTGACCAATTTCCACCTATTACCAGTTATAACACATAACAGTATATCGCATAACAGTATATCATAACAACTTCCACCTATTACAAGTTCACCAATCAGAAAATTCATGACAATATATCATAACAATAAATCATAACAGTATATCATAAAATTCATGAAATCTATACAGTTATCTTCAATTCATTCCTATCATCAATCAGAAAGCGATACGCAAGTAAAAGACGCTCCTTGCTTATCAATTCCTACAATTTTTTTAAAAACAATTTAAGTTAAAAAAAAATGAAATATGAATAATAAGTCATGAATATTAAATAAAATCAATGAATGATAACCTGATTGAAGTCAAGTTCAACATCCCTGCTGAGGCAATCTATGTATCGTATCACAAAAATAGCACAGTCCTTTGAGCCAGCATCTTGCTTGGGACAATTCATCCACTTGTAATCAACATTTTTCCATGATTCATCTCCTACAGTCAAATATAATCACTTTCACAATAAAGTATAGATTCCTACGAAAGAAAGTATTCATTTCTATGAAGGAAAGTATTCATTACTTTGCAATGACATACTAAACATTACAACAAAAGTATAGATTACTCTGGAATAAAGTTTTCATTTCAACTACAAAAAGTATTCATTCCTAAGAAATAAAGTATTCATTGCTATGACTACATATACTGACCCTTACAAGAAAACTACACACCCTTACAACAAAACTACAGATTCCTATGAAAGATAATTCATTGTAGTGAAATAAAGTATTCATTTCTAGCAAATAAAGTATTCATTTCTATGAATACATATACTGACCTTTACAACAAAACTACAAATTCCTATGAAAAAAATTATTCATTGCTGTGAAATAAAGTATTCATTGCTGTGAAAACCAGTATTCATTCCTAACGTAAATAGTATTCATACCTAATTTCTATATATCATGTCATACAAACTACCTAAGTTTTCACTGTATTCACTTAATTAACTGTCAAGTATACTTATTTGAATTTAAGAAAAATAAAGAACAAAAAAAATACTCACCAAGCCTCCAAGACAGGAAGAATTTCACCCAATGCATGGTATTTTTGTGCGGCTCAAAATAATGCTCATTTGCACCTTCACCTTGTACAGAGTTGTACATTTGTATTTCCTTTTTCTTCAATTCCACAGCAGCCAGTATCCAGTGCCCGTACCCACACAAAGGTACAAAAAGCCATCTAGCACTGTCAAACTGGCTCGAGAACAAATGTGCCTGACAAGGGAAGAGGTCGAGGAATGGATTGCCTTGTCCCAAATCCTACAAATATTACAAAATTAATAAAAAAAATTGCAAATATTTTTCAAAGTAAATAAACAAACTCACCTGAGTTTTGGTCTGAAGGACAAACCATTCATGATAAAAATTCACAGGAGTATCTCTTTGCATAATAAATGTCGCAATTTCAATTGTCTGCAGACAAAATTTGACAAAGAATTACATACTATCTATTAAAGTATTCATTCCTATGACACTAAATATTGCTAGTTATGCATAATGAATGTTAACATTTCAATTGTCTGCCCTATACTTGTAAATACTGCTATGAAATAGCTGACTGCTATGAAAGAAAGTATACATTTCAATGAACGAAAGTATTCATGGCTATGAAATGGTGTATTCACCCTTACAAAAACAGTATTCATTGCTATGAAATAAAATAGTCACCTTTACAAAAAAAGTATAGATTCCAATGGAAGATAGTATTCATTCCTATGTTTCTAAATATTCCAGGTTAAGCATAATGAATGTTAACAGATCAATGGTCTGCGCTATAATTCTAAATACTGCTATGAAAGAGTTCCCTACTAAAACAGAAAGTATTCATTTCTATGACAAAAAGTATTCATTTCTATGACATAATATATTCACCCATAAAAATAAAAAAAATTCATACCTCAGGTCCGAGTTCATTCTCACAGTAAAACAAATCCCTGAAATAATCCACTCCCATAAAAAGATTCGCCGCATCATTTTTAAACACGTAGTCCTCATCACCAATCTTGTACTGAAAATAATCAGTAACCCATCGATCAAGGATATTGCTTACAAGATCACTCACCGTGTCCCTATTTTCATACACCCAAGTCTTATTTGCCAATGGCCTTTTCTCAGTTAGTGGAAGAGACCCGGGATCTATGAAACAACTGTCGGTGTAGTAGTTCCAACTCACATTGTCCTCAAAGTATTTGAAAGGGATGTCTTCAATCTCTTCAACCTGAAACGAATTTAGATAGATTTCAACAAAAGTATACTTCTAACAACTAACATATTTAGTATTCATTGATATGAAAATAAAGTACAGATTCCTATGAACCAAAGTATTTATCTCTATGAAGCAAAATATTCATTGCTATGAGGCAATATACTCACTCTCAGAACAAAAGTATATATTCCTATGAAACAAAGTATTCATTCCTATGAAACAAAGTATTCATTCATTACACAAATAGTATTCATAAATGACACTATTATTATTCAAACCTCAAACGCATTTAGACAGACTGTAATCCATTCAGAGAATGCTATTTTTGATCCTTCCATTGCTGCTTCAGAGATGAAAGGTTCGCCAACAAATCCAGTTTTATGGACGAAGTTCCTCTTTGGTTGATACCTTTGTTTTCGTACTCTCCTTTTTTTGGGAGGTACTTTCCCTTTTCTCTTGGGCACTGGTTTCTCTTGCGAACTAATATCTATTACTAGGTCGCCTTCTTTAGGGCCAGATTTCCCTTTCTTTTGCCTCTTGTAAGGAACAAACTTTGCACGGGCTGGTGGGAGAGGTCGTTTATAACCTTGTTTCGGATCTGGGCTTAGGGTAATCTCTTGGCAATGAGTTGGGCTTAGGATTATCGCTTTGGATGGGCTTAGGATAATCTCTTGGCAAGTATTTGGGCTTAGGATTATCGCATTGTTATCAGTTTCTTCTCTCAAAGATTCAACCTGTGGTGTTATGCACAAATTAAAACTAGGATTATCCACTTCCCCAAGCCTAACTGCTACTTCGTCTTTACTGTTCTTCTCTCCTCCTACATCTTCTCCTTGTTCCTCACCTCCTATTACACCTTTCTTTCCACCTACATGTTCTCCTTGTTCCTCACCTCCTATTACGCCTTCTTTCCTTCCCCCTTCTACATCTTCTCCTTTTTCCTCACATCCTATTACGCCTTCTATCTCACCTTCTTTCCTTCCTCCTTCAACTATTTCTTTTTCATCTTCTTGATTGGGTAACAATTTCATATTCTCAATATCTTGTAAAACATCGAAAATTTGAGCTTCAAGATTAAAATCTGATGATTGTAGTGCTGCTGAATGTTTTTCCTTTTCGGTAAAACCTTCAATTCCTTCTCTTACCTCTTCTTGAGGCTTTTGTGTTTCTTGTTGTGAAACCTCTACATCTTCGGATTCTTGAGTATAGATCTGTTGTTCATTATCAATTTGAGGCCCTCTTTCTTCCTCTTCTCCTAATTGTTTCACATCTTCTACATTTTTCAAGTCTTGTTGCCTTTTTTTTTCGTCCTTCTTTGATATTTTTGTTGGTGCCATTTTACCAACAGAAGGTGTTGGTGTTACGGCCTCAAATAACACCTTGCTTTTCAAAGGACTCTCAGGGGTTTGATCTATCAGTTTCGCCAAACTTCTAGTAGTAACACCAGGAGAAGGTCTCTGTTTTGGACTTTTAACAGATTTACCAGCTGTAAAAAAAAAAATGTTGGTATTTGAACATAGATATCAATAGTATTGAAAATTGAATATAACATCCCAACATACATAGTATTTACTTTAAAACTATCAAGTATTCATACCTATATATAAAACCTAAAATAGACATTGATACTGCACAAAAATTTATAAAAATGTTGGTATTTGAACATAGATATCATAGTATTGAAAATTGAATTTAACATCCCAACATACATAGTATTTACTTTAAAACTATCAAGTATTGATACCTATATATAAAACTATCAAGTATAGATATCTTACACTTTCGAATTTTCTCATCGTCATTCCCACCTTTATCTTCAGGAGTTTTTGAAGATTTTTCAGCTGCAAAAATAGACAATTTAAAACTATCAAGTATTCATACCTATATATAAATCATAAAGTAAACATTGCTACTGCACACAAATTTAACTAGTCTAGTATCAACATTGAACTTTAAAACTACCAAGTTTTCATAGCTACACATAACACATAATAAACACCACCATAAAGACAATAAGATATTTTAAAATTAAAATGAAAAAAATCTTACACTTTCGAATTTTCTCGTCTTCATTCCCACCTTTATCTTCAGGAGATTTTGGAGATTTTTCAGCTGCAAAAATAGACAATTTATAACTATCAAGTATTCATACCTATATGTAAAACATAAAGTAAACATTGATACTGCACACAAATTTAACTAGTCTAGTATCAACATTGAACTTTAAAACTACCAAGTATTCATACCTACACATAACACATAATAAACACCACCATAAAGACAATAAGATATTTTGAAATTAAAATGAAAAAAATCTTACACTTTTTAATTTTCTCTTCGTCATTCCCCCTTTATCTTCAGCTGCAAAAATAGACAATTACTCAAAAAAAAATTATATAATAATTTAATATGAACTGTTCTTCTTAATAAAAAAAACAGTAAGCCTTACATTCAGATCTCTTGTTCTTCTCAACACCAGAAGAGGTTCCCTTCTCTAATTTCTTCTTTGCTGTAGAAGATCAACAAAAATTAATATATTTACAGATAACATTAGAAGTATTCATACTAAAAATTTCATAAATCCATATTAATAATTAAATAAATATTAAATTTACTTGGAAATAAAGGATTTTTATTTTCACCTGAATTCTTTTTTAGATGATGTTTCCATTCCTCATGCTCAATTTGAGCAACAATCTTCTGCTCTGATGTAGGAGACAATGTTTGACCATCTTCTGGGATGTATTGAAGTTCTACAATTCTGTCCGGCTCAGCTCTATTAACCAAGTCAGTGCAGACATTGTATCGGAAAATAAGGTAAACTGGTGTCATTGAAACCATCAACTTTCTAACATTCTCGTTGTGAACTCTATGCAAAGCTGTAGAGTGTGACAGACGATGCATGTGGTCTGCCGCAATGAAGCCCTCTGCCTTAATTAAACACTCAGCTTCTTTCCATTTCAATTCCCCTCCCTTCACATCTACTGAAAGAACAGCAGCAAGTAACGAGTTGTAGTGTGATCTCCTCCAAGATATATTCAACTTCCAATTTAGGTACCTCGGGATGTGCCCCGTAAATTTCCTGCAGTCCGGTATCTCAACGTGTTCATAAAACCAAGCCTACAAAAATGAAAGGAAAAAAAAATAAGAAACAAGTCAACAGAATGAGTTATTATGATACTATTTTAATAATGTTGTGCAAGAAAGTAAACAAAATATTCATTGGTATCAAAGAAAGTATTCACTACTATGAAAGAAAGTATTTCTACCTAAGAGTTGACTGCTAACCAAAAAAGTAATCATTGTTATATACCAAAGTACTTATAAGAGAATATCTACATAAGAGTATTATCTGCTATAAAATAAAGTATTCATTGCTATTGACTGAAAGTATTCATTGATATGAAAGAAAGTATTCATTGCTATTGACTGACAGTATTCATTCTTAAGAGAATATCTACATAAGAGTATTATCTGCTATAAAATAAAGTATTCATTGATATGAAAGAAAGTATTCATTGCTATTGACTGACAGTATTCATTCTTAATTTACTACAACTTACAATTAATGCAAGTGCACAACCAGGTAGGGTGCCTGAGCACTTTGCTTTTCTCTTCTTTCCTCGAACTTCTACTTCAGGACTTTCTACTATTGGTTGACCTCTAACTTCTGCATCAGCTCTCATTTGGCACCAAAGAGCATTGTTTGGAATGTTTTCCATTAGCAATCGGTACACTCCTTCCGACCAGTTATATTTTCTCAGCCGCTCAATATCCTCTGCGTATCGGAACATATGGATTGGCACATTTCCGCATGCTTGAGGGAACAGTACTGTTGTAAACAAGTACATAACAAGCAATCCAACAACATCATTTGGAGCACACTTCTTTTCCAAAGCATTTAGAATTGCACCCTCAAGTTGGCTCCGAGTAATCTCACCTTCGTTATTAAAATATCTGCGCCTCAAAGCAGATGAATCAAGTTCTTTCCTGTTGTATACTACAACAGATCCTTCCGTACTGAGACCCATAACAAGAGCAACTTCTTCGGCTGTAAACGACAACTTCACGTCCTTGAAAACGAAAAGACCTAGCGCTCCATCCCATTTCAACAGAATTAAATATAGAACGGGATTGTTCACTTGTGTTTTAATTGGGAATGCAAACAAGTGAAGAAAGGGTGTTCTTGCTAACAGCTTGATGTGGTCACGGTCTAATTTAGGCAACACTTTCTTATGAAAGAATTTCATTGCAGCATCAACAACACATCTATTCTTTATACAAGAGTTTGATGCCTTTCGATTTATAGGAGGATCACCTACAAAATTTTTTTAGCAAGATCAGAAAACAAGTACATACTTTCTAACATATAAAATCAAATTCATACAAAAACAATACAGTATTCTTTGTTTTGAAAGGAGGATCACCTATGAAATAAAATATTCATTCCTATGAAGTAAAGTATTCACTCCTATGAAATAAAGTATTTACTCCTATGAAATAAAGTATTCATTCCTAAGAAATAAAGTTTTCATTAGTTACTATCTATTTTGTCTGCCCTATACTTGTAAATACTGCTATGAAAGAGTTCACTGCTATGAAATAAAGTATTCATTTCTATGAAGTTACAATCAATAAAATTAAGTTATAAATTACCTTTCTTATGACCTAGTTGTCCTCCCCTACGTCTTTTTAACCCTGTAGGATTAACTATCTCAGTTTGCTGTTGAGTTTCCATTTGAGATTGCCCTTGCTGTGTTGGCTGTTGAGTTTCCATTTGAGATTGCCCTTGCTGTGTTGGCTGTTCAGTTTCTTGATGAGATTGCCCTTGTTCTGTTTCAAAAATGAAATTTCATTAAAACATACATAATACTCATTCTTAACAAATATATTATTCATTCCTCAAATATCAAGTATTCATTCCTAACAAATACAATTTCTGAATAAAGTATTCACACAGTGAAGCAAATCTCTAAACAGTATCTAGAAATTAAAGAATAAATACTACATATAAGCCAAAACTAACTTCATATTACCAAAAATGGAAAGTTTATTTAACCCATAAATGGAAAGTTGATTAAAATCTAACTACAGCAACATGGAAATACAAATCTAATGAATACTTTTTTTAAATACAAATCTAACTACAGCAACATAGAGACTATACCTTCATTTTCAGGAGCACCGATTGTTTTTTCTTCTAGTTCACTTTCACCAATTGGTCTTTCAACTGCAGGCGGTGGTGCTTCGGCTTCAGTTTCAGCCGGTGGTTCAACCGGTTGATGTGACAAATCCTGATATCCTATATTTTTAATAAGTGAAATGAAAATAAATTTTTAGTAAGTAAAGAACTTATCAAACATGCAAATTCATAAATAACAGTAATGATTTAAGTACAACTAAACAGTATCTAGTAATTAAATAATAAATACTACATATAAGCCAACACTAAGTTCATATTACCAAAAATGGAAAGTTGATTTAACCCATAAATGGAAAGTTGATTAAAATCTAACTACAGGAACATGCAAATCTAGAGACTATACCTTTATTTTCAGGAGCACCGATTGTTTTTTCTTCCACTTCACTTTCACCGATTGGTCTTTCAACTGCAGGCGGTGGTGCTTCGGCTTCAGTTTCAGTCGGTGGTTCAACCGGTTGATGTGACAATCCTTGATATCCTATATTAAACATAACAGATATAAAATTCATAAATAACATTTTGTACAACTAATTTTAGTAAGTAAAGAACTTATCAAACATGCAAATTCATAAATAACAGTAATGATTTAAGTACAACTAATTTTGTACTTAATTAATGAAATTCAATTTAAGCATACATAACAAGTATTCATTCGTAACAGATATATTATTCATTCCTCAAATATAAAGTATTTGTTCCTAACAAATACAGTTTCAAAAATAGTTTTTCAAAAATAATTAAAACTACAACACTTTACTTACAAAGTATCCAACAGTTGATAGACCAAGTATTCATTGCTGAATTACAATATATTCCACAGAAAATCTAAAAGTATTCAACTCTAATATATATAAAAAACTAATTTCGAGGACGAAACTGTATTTAAATAACTCTCTGAAACAGTATCTAGTAATTAAATAATAAATACTACATATAAGCCAACACTAAGTTCATATTACCAAAAATGGAAAGTTGATTTAACCCATAAATGGAAAGTTGATTAAAATCTAACTACAGGAACATGCAAATCTAATGAATACTTTTAAAAAAAAAAATTAATAGATCTAGAGACTATACCTTCATTTTCAGGAGCACCGATTGATTTTTCTTCTACTTCACTTTCAGGCGGTGGTGCTTCGGCTTCAGTTTCAGCCGGTGGTTCAACCGGTTGCTGTGACAATCCTTCGGTTTCAGTTTTTATATCCTCTGGAAATAAAACCATCTCAAAACGTCGGGGGATTGACGAAAATGGAGGAGGATTGACGAAAATGGAGGAGGATTGCGAGCGGTTAATGGCGGAAACCTTCGAAATGCTGAAAGGGAATTTGTCGGAGAACTTCGAAATGATTTTGTGAAAATGACGGAAGCCGAAAACCCTAGGATATCGGTCGGAGAATGACGAAAGGGTTCGATCGAAGGTGTAAGTGTGGCACTATAATGTATTCACATTGAGCGGTGATAGAGTACGAACTCCGACTTGGTTCAAGTGAGGAACCAAGTGATCGGATGCAACGTTTCGAAATGGCGCAACAAAATAAATGGAAAAGGTGCAATAGATATATATATATTTGAAATACGGTAGGGACCATTTAATTTGAAGACCTTCTCCATTTCACTTGAGAAATAATGTTTAATTTTAAGAACGTCTCCATTTAATTTTGTAAAACAGTCTCCATTTCTTTTCTTCTTTTTTTTCTTAAATTTTCTTCTTTAATTATTCAAAAACAAAATATATTGATATATAACAAAACAAATTTAATAAACAAAAATGTAACCAAAAATGAAACATAACACAAAGTATTCATATTTGTTAGTCGACATATTCATTTGTAGCATGTTAGTCGCCATATTGAATTGTATGAAATTGTTATTTAACTATTTATTCGTATAGTTTTGAGTATTCATATTTATGAATGAGAGTATTCATCTTTGTACACAAAGTATTAAACCAGTACATTACATAAGAAATTTGTTAATACATAAACAAATTTGATAATACACACGCATGCATAATAAGACACTAAATTAACTAAAAATTAACTAAAAATTACTAAAAAGTTTATGTCTTTAAAAATTTGGCTCTTCTTTAACATTAACCCTGCATTGTGGATGGCCCCTTCGGATCTTACGGATGTACGGCTTGGGTGGTGGATGGCCTCTTGGGCTGCGACGTGGCACTATCTGTGGTGGCCATGGCCAGTTCCTCCTATAATTTGGAGGTGGTCCCTCATACCCTGGTGGGATTGCTGGCGCAGGGTCATCATTAGGTTCAACGTGTTCTTCTTTTATGTTAGCCATTAGAACGAAAGAAAGGTTGGTTATACTGAAGACACTATGTAACGAAGAGAGAACATCTGCTTTATAATGTTTGAGGCGACCTTTCACATTACCCAAGGAAACCTTTCTTATAATGTTTCAGGCGACCTTTCTTATATTAATATGTCGCATGTAAATTATTCATATATGTTATATAAAGTATTCATATCTGTTGTATGATTTGTTCATATGTATACTTGAAACTATTTTTTCTTTAAAAGGCCATAACTACTTTTTTGAAGCAACCTTTCACATTATGCAAGGCAACCCTTCGCCATAAACTCTTTTATTTATATTCATATGTGTATTAGCATGTATTCATTCCTATATATAAAACTGTTCATTCTAATAACATACAACTAATAAATTTGAAGCAACTTTGAACTGAACAACCACAAATCAAAAATAGGTTCCTTTATAGTAGAAAAGTAAAACAAACACAAATCTATAAAAAATGTAAAAAAAGGCAATATTCACTTATTAATTACAACTCCAAAGTAATCATATAAATGTGTATAAAAAAATGAATTAGCCATATAATAGTTTCTATTTACATCTTTGCTAAAACTATTGTAATAACTATTATATTATTCTTTCGGTTCGTTCTCTTGTTTTCCTTTTCCTTTCTATTTAGGCAATCCACTTTCTTCTCCTTCAACAACTTTTCTTTTCCTTTTCTTTTTATTTTCTTTTGGAACACTTTCTTCCTCCTTCTTCTTCTTATTCTTATCTATCATGGCCTTCACAGCAATGTCCAGTTTGTTCTTAATAGTACTATTTCGAGGCCGTCCCATTCTTTTTGACTTAGCAGGTGGTAGCAAAGGAAAAGATGGTGGACAATTTACTAATGAATTTGCAGCAACAGTAGGTTCTTGTTCGACAGATGTAGAAGATTGAATTCCATGAACCAATGCTTCACTGTTTTCTTCAGGATGCACTTCCTCAACTGGAATAAAGATAGTTTTCATCAACATCAGAAAAAAAAAGTATTAATCAGTTCTGTTGGCAATTACTTGTACTGCATATTTTATACGGTAAAAAAGAAGAATTTACACCTGTTATTGTACTTGTGCCTGAAGTTGCATTAACAACTGGCTCACTACCAATTTCACGAGGAATTACTTCACCTGTAATGAAATTTCTCTTCAATGTTCAATTTTTATGTCAGAAACAAGTATTATTCATTTTTTCATAAACAAGTATTCATACCTGCACTACCAGGTAGTCTTCTTGCTGTGGTAACATCTTGTGCAGTTCCTTCACCTGTTGAAGGTCTCCTTTTCTTTCTCTTTTTAGAAGAACTTTCACAACTCCAGAATTGAGATTTTTATTATTCTGTTCACCACCTATATTTGTTGATTTCATACAAAATATAGATTACAATACAACTGCAAAAATAGTTAATGACCAAAATATTATTAAAAAAAACTGCAGACCTGCTATTTTACATCTCAATTCCTTCAAACCATTAACAACAGCAGTATACAAATGCTCATCACGACTTCCAATGTTAAGCAAATCTTGGATTATTGCATTTGTTGAGATGGTCAACTGATACAACCTAAAAAAAGGAAAAAACAAAAAGGGAAAGACAAAATTATTATGATAAGTATTCATCTTTGTAACTACAAATGTTAAAATTTGTAATGTGAATTATTCATACCTGTTATGTTCAGGTAAAGTAGGATGTGAGGGGTAACATATCGTCAAATTTTCACGATGGAAGTCCTTCCTCCAACGATCGACAAAGTATTTCTCATCAATAAAAAATACCTTTTCCATCTTTAGGACCTCAATCGAGTGTGAACACACAATCCCCATTACTTCAAACATTCCACAAACACAAAAAATTTCTTTTAAAGACCTCTTATATACAACATGGAATGTGTTGTCAGAACAATCACTGACAATGTAAAGGGCTTCTCCTTGCTGTTCCTCAATTAATTTGCATGACAAGTTGATACACAATTTAAACTGCTGTTGACATTTGAGGAAAATGTCATTTGTATACCTCTCCTGAAATTGATACTCCATAGGTAAATCAGAATGCAATTTAGGAGCTTTATACTTGGACTCATGATCAGCTTTGTGCTCTCTCTCCCAAATATTTATTAGAGCTTCTTCAAAACTGTTAACAAAATCTTTAAGGCTTTCTCTCCTTGTCAGATACGTTTTCAGCAGTGCATTCATGCTTTCTACACGTTGTGTAGTAGTCATACCAGCCCAGAATTGTGTATTAAAAAATGCTGGAACCCACTTGTCTCGTATTTCATATATACCCTTAAACCAGGGATCATTCTGCTTCCCGTATTCATCCATTAACTTCAGCCAATTTTGCTCAAATTGCTGTCTGGTCTGAGACTGATACACTACTTTCTTAACCTGTTTACTTTTCCAACCTTTATTATCAACTCGTCCCCATTTAGTGGTAAGCTTATGTAAAATATGCCATGAGCAGTATCTATGAACTGTGTCAGGACCAAAAATATGTTTGACACCTAGTTCAATGCTTCCACACTGATCCGTCAATATACAACCTGGTCTAACACCACCCATACATTCCAAAAACCTAAAAATATAAACAATTTTGCTATCAGAAAACAGTAATCATACCTAATCATGAAAGTATTCATACATATTCAATAAAGTATTAACAAGTAATCACGAAAGGTTTCATTACTAACAATTTTGTGAGTATATTCACTCCTGACACCATAATTATAACCACAATATGTATTCATAACTACACATGAAACTAAATGTAAATTAATTATGGTTTGTACCTGGCAATGCACCATTTGTAATCTTTTTCACTCTCCCTTCCAAGTAAAGCACAAGCAAATATGATAGACTGACCATGATGATTTACACCAACAAATAATACGAGTGGCATATCGTACCTGACAAAATATTGATAATGATTTAAAAAACAATACAGAACAAAGTAATTCTACAGAAGACATATATGCAGTACTAATAACAGGTATTGCAAGTGTGCTTAACAGAATTATAAAGTATTCATTGTAAGACAAGCAACTAGAAAAATCTAACAAACAATATTTGTTCTTAAATAAAACATAAGTAAAGCTATATAGGAAGGACTACATATGAAGAAAAAATATCATAATTAGATGATTATTACCTATTTGTCAAGTATGTAGCATCCAAAACAACAACATCATGGAAATACTTATACGCTGCCCGACTTCGCCCATCAGACCAAAAAATGCTCCACAAACGACCTTCTTTTGAATAATCGTAAGCATAGAAGAAGTTACGATCAATAATCTGTTTGTTTTGAAAATACTCAAAAATCAGAATAGCATCGTCTCCCCCAAGAACCTCTAATTTATTCCTCTTGTATTTGTCTACATGATTTCGGGCATCTTTACGAGTAAAAGGGCACTTCATATAACCTCCAGCACTTCTGATTACTAAATTAATATTAACTGACACCGCCAAACCTTGATCTTCATTAAATTCCAAAAGATCCTGGTATCTCTTTGGGATATATCTAAAACCAGATATGAGAAATGCTGATTCGGGTTGTAAAACATGGTTGTGCTCCAGAATTACTTCTATTACAACCCATCTTCCGGACAAATCGGGATCTTTCAATTTTACACATGCCCTACAACCTGTACCTACAACAGCCCTATTTCTCTCCGGGAACGGACCATCAGTACATACTTCTGCCATTTTATGTTTAGCACATGCAAGACAGTAATGGTTGACTTGGTTATCCCTCTTATGGTTTGATCTTTTAATTACTGAAAAACCAACTTGCTTTGAAAAAAACTGATAATATTGATATGCTTCCTCAATCGAGTCAAACCGATCACCAACTGCCGGTGCAATTAATTCATGATCTTCCTCATCCAAAACACCTACTTCACCAACTGCTTCTTCAACTTCACAATCCTCTGGTTGCCCTTCCACCATTGGTTCCATGTTCAAATCCCACTCAAAGATATTCTCTCTCATACCAACCTCATCATTAATTGCTTCATTTGCACGATGCACCTCTTCGAAATATTGATAGAGATACACCTCATCAACTTCTCCATTACTATTCTGCATCAGCAAATCATCTCCAAATTTTTCATTGAGGTCAAAATCCATCCTGAAAATTAACAAAAAAATAAAAACAAATCAATCAACAATTAAAATATAATAATTTATTCAAATTGGCACTGATTTGAATTTTCATGTTCACTGCTTAGTAAACAAAATATTCATTGGTATGAAAGAAAGTATTCACTACTATGAAAGAAAGTATTTCTACCTAAGAGTTCACTGCTAACAAAAAAAGTAATTATTGTTATCTACATAAGAGTATTAAATGCTATAAAATAAAGTATTCATTGCTATTGACTGAGAGTATTCATTGATATGAAAGAAAGTAAAACTACATAAGAGTTCACTGTTATGAAGGTATTCATTGTTATAAACTAAAGTACTTTTAAGAGTATTTCTACGTAAGAGTATTTACTGATATCAAAGAAAGTATTCATTGCTATGGAAATAAAGTATTTCACTGATATGAAAGAAAGTATTTCTACCTAAGAGTTCACTGTTATAACAGAAAGTATTCATTTCTATGAAATAAAGTAATCATTGATATGACATAATATATTCACCCTTACAACATATATTTCTTGAAAATAAAGTATTCAATCGATGATGAAAATAAAGATAAGAATGAAAGAACTACATATAACATTCAGTTCCAGTATTTATCACAAATATATAAAGTAGAAAACGATCGCATGAGTATAGTGAACTATAGTGAAGAATCTGACAGATCTATAAAGTAGAAAATTGTATATAAAGTAAAAATCGCAATTGTATTTATATTGAACAATCTGACAGTTCAGAAAAGAAATCGCACTTGATAAGAAAAGAAATCACAGTCCCATTCAGTAAAGTAGTTCTCGCATGAGTTTGTACAGTTCACAATGACAGCAAAAGTATAGCTTTCTCTGAAAAAAAGTATTCATTGCTATGAAATAATATATTCACCTTGCTATGAGCGAGAACACGTGAAAAAAATCGCTGGAGCGTGATAGAAGATCGCCGGAGAGTTCTTGAAGATCGACTGAGAGAAACTGTCGGAGCGAGAGAAGCAACACCGAAGGGTGCTGGATAAGCGAGATCGGCTGAGAATCCTAATTCAAAAGCTCCGCTGTCTTCTAAAAGGCGTGATGCAAGATCGCCGGAGCGCCCTGGAACATCGACTGGAACAAACCGACGGAGAGAGAGCTCCGACTCCGACGGGTGCTGGAGAAGCGAAATCGCGTGAGAATCGCCTTTTTGAAGAGAGCGATGCCTCTGAATTTTGAAATTCAAAATATGGCGACGAACACCGGCGGTTGAGACAGTTGATCTTTGGAAATTACGGCGCTAAACCTTGTTTTGGGATAAGGCGGTGGATCTTTGGAAATTACGGCGGATAAGGCAGTTATACGAACGGATAAGGAAGTTAACCGCGCGGGGGACGAACGGGGGATGAGATCGGGGGAAACATTAACCATTGCTATTAATGCATTCAATGGATAATCTTGACCGCACCGAAACGTTCACATTAGTAAAAGTTAAATCTCAGGAATGCCTAATTCTAAGTTTCTAACGGTTCATATATTTATTGGACCATGTTTTACCGAATGAAAGAAACTTCACTTCACTCACTGACTGATGAAATCAAAACCCTCAAACCCTCTCGCCGTTCTTGCTTCCCCCTCAAACCCTATCCGTGGGGAGGCGACTGCCATGGCCAACTCTTCAACAGATTCCGACCTAATCGATCGCCTCTCTAATCTCCCTGACGCGTTGCTTATCACAATCATCTCCTTCCTCCCCACTCGCATTGCCGCTCGCACCTCCGTCCTTTGTCGCCGCTTCCGTCATCTTTGGGAGGCCTCTCCTTCCCTTGAACTAATCAGCGAAGATTTTCCCTACCGCTCCGAGAACTTCGTTGCCATGGTTAATCGTGCGCTCCTCAGCCGCAATGCCTCCCACCACCTCCTGAGCTTGCGCCTAGAGGTATACCGCTGTGGCAGACAAAATGCAATAACGATCATTTCGTCCTTGCTTGCCAAGGCCCGCTCCCTGGACTTGCGCCACCTCACCATGGAAGGTTTTTATTTGTCAGATTTCTTACCTATTCTGCCCATCGTCTTTACAATTAACTCTCTCAGGTGCCTCTCGCTTCACTTACGTTCCCATCCTCGTCAAGAACTTAATTTTCCTTCTGGAATCAATTTAACCAACCTCAAAATCCTTTCCCTTTCCCTTAAATGGTATGAGGCTGACTTGGCCGATCTCAACCCACTTCTCTCTGAATTGTGTTCCTTGGAAGAATTACATCTTGATATAAGTGGCACGCCTTGGTTTAGTATTTCCTCCCAGACAATCAGAAAACTCAAACTGATTAGTACCAAGAATACTCAAAAACTTGATACTGTGGGGTTATCACTTCCTTCATTGGAGTCACTTCATTTGGAAATTAAGTAGAGTCTTGGAAATCTGTCCCACATCCATGCAAATGTTCCGTTGTTAACAAAAGCTGTTATTAAACTTGGTGATATCTGTGAGGAAAATGTCAGTACTATTGATGGGCTGCTGAATTGTATCTCACATGTGGAAGAGCTAAGCCTGCATTTAAAGGAGAGCAAGGTTATACACTTTACCCCTCTTAATTTTTTTTTTTTTTTGCACATGTCAGTTATGTTTTCTTTCTGCACTGCACCTCTGGTGCAAGTCCATCTTTGAATTGGTTAGATATGTGTGTCTGAACATATCAGTTGACCGTCTTTCAATTTAAAGTGGTGTGTTGTGATATGTTGGATATCTGAAACCGGTATGACAATTTTATACGATTACTTGGTAATGTACAGTACAATTATAGGTTGATGCTTTACTTGGATATTTTTGACATGTTTGATTTGCACAGTATGCGGAGCACCCAATTCCTATTTTGTTGGAATCAGGAAAAGATGTGCCACATTTTCATAATTTAAAGCACTTGGATGTGACCCTTTCTTTTCACGATCACAATTTGGCAGCTGTCATTATGATGCTCCATAATTGTCCTAATCTGAAATCACTGAAGCTGGTTCATGAGGTGCATAACCTTTTTAAATTTTTTTATTGTTTATACTTCCTGCTCTAAATAAGTCTAGGGTTGGGATTGAGCTCTTTTTTTTCTTTTCGAACAGCAAGTAGGATATAATTGGGAGTATGACAATACCTGATTTAATTCAATCCAACCCATATAATTCCGGCTGAAACTTCCATCGGTTGTTGTTAACCATTGGCAATCCTGATTGCTCCTCTTTGTACTATTATTAAATTATGTGAAGATTCAAAAATCTTTTGCAGTACTTTGCCGATGTATGCCAGGCCTAGAGTTTAGTATTTTCTATATTTACTAAATTAGTCGTATTCAGAAAACATATGCGATATTTTACTAAATTAGGTTCCTTGCCAATAGCATCTTTTTTATTATTTGTTTTTCCAAATTCTCTAGTATGTTACTGACTATGTAAATATACATTTTTTTAGATCTATTTCACTGATTTAGCAAGAAAGAAAAGGAAAGATTGGCAATCTAAGCTGCCGTGAAATGCTGATGGTAATTACCGCTATGCTTATTTCAAAAATCTCCATTTGGAAGAGAATCGTAAAGAAGTCTTCAAGTTGCTGAGTAATAAATGTTCCTCTAAGAGGTAAGTTCGTAACTAGGACTCGCATAGTGCTGTTAAATGAAGTCATTTTCATTGCTTTGCTTGTTTTGATAATTTTTGTTGGAGCTAAATATCCTAGCCATGTGTTCTGTTGACATGGCTTTAATTATGTTTGAAGAATGTTGTCAAAAGCAATACTTAAATGTTTTTGTTTTTGGCCCACTCTTATGGAAAGTTAGGACTTAAATTGGGCATTTGCATGCAGCTTGATGTGAATTGTGTTTATTGTTGCTTATTGTTATGTTGGTCCATGGTGATATTTATTTTTCTTAGAAAAAACAATTAGTCAACTGAGTAATTTTTCAACCTATTTAACTCGGTTGAAGTTTCACTTTAAATGAAGTTTCAATTTAAATGAAGTCATTTTTCAACCTATTTAACTCGGTTGCAGTTTCACTTTATTTTTGCTTATTGTAATGCTTCACATTTGGTTGTTGCTTAGACCTGATAGTATGACATTGGTTTTTGGTTTTTTAGACTTCATTTTTTTTTCTCATATTCTGATTTTAGATGCTAAAGTTTGTCTGATAGTGGACAATACCATACCCAAGTTGTTGATATTTACTTTTCCCTTCTGTTATTGAGTATAGTTAGTTTATACTTCTAATTGTAGTTCAGAATTTATCTCATTTCTTTTATTGGGGAGAAATAGTGATTTAGTGAGATTTAGACAGGAATTCAATGCAAACCTTGGATACTTCTTGGTTCTTTGTCCTCATGTACAAGTTTGCACATGCAATGCAAGGGACAAGCTCAGAAATGAAGTGCAAAGGATTTGTTCTGGTAACAGGGGTACCAGTTTTGATTCTAGGGGGGTAGTGGTGTTAAATTTTGTACTGGTAAGCAAGTTTTTTGACCAATTTTACAAGAGCATTTAAAACAGTGATATTGTAATTTGTACCAGGAAGCAAGTTATTTGATCAATTTTGAGCTCATTTTTAGATTTTTCTTTGTGGAAGCTCTATGATACCCTAAAGAAGTAGTACATGAGCTCATTTTTCAGACCTCTAATTTGTTGTAGGTCAATTATGGATATACTTGTGGAAGAAACTTGTGCAATTAGAGGCAATAAGGGTAAGGGTCTTTATGGGAAGAGCATAGCCCCAGGTTCATCAAATATAACCACTGCACCAAACCGTTCAATTCCCCGCTTATTCTGTGAAGTTTCTAGCTCTGATGATGACAATGCCACGACCCAACAACAAATTGATGATTTCAGCAACCCTAAATTTCATGTGATGGCAGATAGTGTTGAGGTAGTTCATGAGCCCATTTATGAGTCGGTCGATCCCTTGCCTAATGTGCCGATTTCAGAGCCAGTCGATCCCATGCCAAATGTGCCAGTTTATGAGTCAATTCATGTACCTTCTTCGCAAAATAGTAAGAGAGGTAACAACTCGGGTGATCAGTCCTCACGCTGTACCAAACAGAAACAAAGTGTTAACTGTATGGATGAATTTGCGGAGAGATTCCTTTGCCAGCAGCAACAAAGAACTGAGTTGATTGCTCAATTGGGCCAAAGAACTGAGCTGATTGCTCAATTGGGCCAAGCAAATAGTGTACATGATCAGGTTTTGAACAAGCTACAATCCTTGGCATTACCACCAGCAATTCACGTGGATATGCAGATGAGTTTGGCCAATTCTTGGATAAGAAGCTGTTTTATGAAAGAAGATGATAATGAACGTTTGATGATTTTTGTCAACCGCGTAGTTGAATTGTTTCGGTCTGGTCAACTACCTCTCAACTCCTAACCAGTCGAAATACACTCGATAGATTTGGGTTACTTTTGTTAAATAGGTTTATGATATTTTGACTTTTGTTTATATGGCATAATTTATTATAGTTTTTGTCATATTTTTGGTATAGTAACTTGTAGTTCGAATTTGGCTCACAATATACTTGATATCATACTTGGTGATCATGTTTTCAATTATGGTGTACGATGAGTCGAATGCTAATTATATGTAATTGTGTCGAATTTCTGAAATCACTTTTTACTTTATTATGTTATGCGACTGTTATACTATTTAAGCTCTTCCAATTACTTGTTGATGCAGAATGTAGTATTTTTGTTTGTATTTATTTATTAATATGCAGATGCTTTCTAGTAGGCAGTGTATTGATGTGTGGAGATTGCTAGTTAAGTATTGACAAATTGTATGAATTTGTTTAACAAATTGATGTGTGGAGATTGCTAGTTAAGTATTGACAAATTGATGTGTGGAGATTTCTAGTAGGCAGTGTATTGATGTTTGGAAATTTGTTTAACAATTTTGAATTTGGAAAAAAATATGTTAATTTCCTTATAAATTTAACCCATGGAAACTATGACCACCTCAATTTGGTAACAAAGAAATTACCATCCATTGTGTGCAAAATTAAATATGGAGATCTCTACAAAGGTATTAAATCCGAAGCAAAGAAAATTAAGTCTCCTTATGATAAAAAATAAGTTTGACTGAATGTAATATTGTGTCACACCCCGAGACAACCCGCCACGTATTGCTACGTAAGGCGTATGCACATCACATACATTATCAATAACAATATAAATAAAGCCACATTTATTTCATAATCAAAAGAGTTTAACAAACGATCACGACAGACATGGCTAGTAACACAACACTGCCATGCCTGCTCAATGTATCAATTATTGAATCATGGAAATAAAATTAAACAACATGTGGCAATTAATCATAATCCTTCCCGCTTGGTCTCACTTTTGTACTTGCTCGAATCCTTCATCTTCGTTACCTGGAACCCACATAAAAGTGGAACGGGTGAGAGATCGAACCTTCTCTCAGTGCGGGATTTAGTTCCAGCCCAGAGCTTATAAAACCTTTACTTTTTTTTTCTCACAAATATGATAAGAAGTAAAATGCATATGTATTCTTTAATGCAATGCATATATTTCTATTACGTCTACTTTCATATTATTTTCACTTGTTCGAAAATTAACTATTTACTCGCCAAACCAATGGGAAGTCCAACCAACATTGGAAAGGCCGCTAACTCGCTGGGAAGTCCAACCAACAGCGAGAGGTTGTCTCACTAGACGGGGAGTCCACCCTACGCTAGATCTTGACCCGTGACAGGACCGCTTTCGCCTACAGTCACGTTATCGAGGGGTCCAGTCGAACACTAGACCCCAATGTATACATCCCAATATGCAAGCATATCGGCCCCTGTTCACTTTCATTATCCGTTCACTTCATATACAATCATGAAATCATACAATTCATGCCATGCTCAACACATCCTACTCATGCAAGTTTATTAGTCATATATGAATCATATCATGTTATGCAATTTACTTATGTTCTACTCAAGTTATACGAATGGTTCGAAAGCAACATGCATAAATCCAACTAATGCAATAATAAACAGTTGAATGACAACCTACAAGTAATATAGTTTTATAAAGTCTGGGAAACCCGCACCTGTGGTCGTAGGGAAATCGTTAAACGTCTCGAGATCTTCTAGAACTCCAGAGTTCGAACCTAACGATATATATATTACCTTTAAGTTAGTACTTCTTATTAATTATTCTAGAGTTCTTTGTTTACTATTTAAAGTATTTGTAATTTTTCTAAAGTCTATGTTACGTGATAAAAGAAAATAAGCAATCATTAAAATTGAAAAGCTAACTGGATACTCTAACCGAAAGCAATGACTTTAAGATTCTTAGAAAATAATAAAAATAAAATAAATAATCAACAGTAATTACTTGCTAAAGTTCTTAGAAGAAAAATAAAGGATCACGAAAAGGAATCATTAAAATTAAAAAAAGGTCGACCAATTAAACTGAAGTATTAATAGAAACTAGTCACTAGATATTCTAACCAACTTAATTAATTATGTTGGCAACATATAAAATAAAATTTACTCAATCTAGAAAACTTAATTCTTATAATGAATTGTTCAATGAAGAGGGTATAGTAATTTTGGTTGAGACAGGAACGAAAGAAAATAAATAAGGTTTAAATATTTTAATAGGGCTTATTTAATATAGGAGACCTAACTCTATTAATGAATTGTTAATAAATGAGTTATATTAAATTCGGTTGAGATAACATGAGGTAAATATCTAATGAAATCTGAAACTTTAGATTGTATGATCAATCTAGAAAGGAATCTTATATTTATATAAATAAAATATCTTGACATTTGAATTTGAACGACAGATTTAGACACTTGTGTCTAAGTAAAGAAAACGAATTACAGGAAAGAATCCAAATTTCAATTGAAAAATATGGAAAGTATATTTTTTAAAGGAAATTACTATATTGTAATATACATCATATTCTAGTTATTTATTATTGGTCAACTACCTTAAATATATAAAAAATAAAATAATAATTTCGTATACTTGCTGGAACTTAATTCATATGACTTAATTGAAATAAGTAAATGAATTAAGAAGAGAAAATTATAATATCTCTATGTATATTTGTAAAACTAATCATCTTTAATTGAAAAGGGAAATGAATTACGGGAAAGACTTAATAGAATCATCGTATAAGATTCAAAGTTATTGTTACTTCAACCATTGGAACATCTAAGGTTCTCCTTGGAGTTGTCCTCGTAACATGACCCGTGTAGGTGTCTTGCACCGGTTATAGGTCGGTTATGAAAAGATCAAAATAAAGAAAGGAACAAGAATCAAACCAAGCCGTATAGATGTTATACATCGTTTATAACTTGGATTTATTATTTTATTTTGTGGAGAAGAAATAAAGAAAACAAAACAAAACAAAAAGAAAGATGAAACGAAATACTATAGAGAAAAATAAATGTCCCTTAGGTCTTTGTTTATTTGATGGATTTATTATTAATTTACTCAAGTAAGAAATATAATTCAATTAGTTTGAAAATAAGTGGTTACCTTGGGGCCGACAGAAGAAGGTGAGTAGCTAAAGGTTTAGTATATTTTTTTTTTTTTTTGTGAGAGGGTGTGTGTCGGCTGTGGGGTGGGGGTTTAAATAGGGGTTAATTAGGTTTAGTAAATTAATTAGGGAATTGGGCTTGGAATTTGGGCTTGGAATTTTGGGCTAGGCTTTTAAATTTTCTCTTAGGCTTCTTAATTAATTTAATTATATTCTCCTTAACCAAATGGATTAAATTTGGATTGGGTTTCTTAATTAATTTAATAGTGTAATTAAATTAGTTCATTACCTAAATGCCGTGGCGTTAGTGTAACTAAATTAATCCATTACCTAATGACTTAAATTTTATTTTTCTGAACGTGACGGAACGTTACATATTGCTAGATGTTCTTCCCATCGGTAGTCAAACTACATTTAAAAGAAAGGATATTTGGTCTTTAACATCATATCTCATGTAACAATATATATTTTAATCAATTTAAATTTCATTGCTCTAAATTGCCCGCCTCTCTTACAAGAAATTGCGTACATGAGCCAGTTTCATTGATCCTTTTCTCCTAATCATGTTTGCTTGCTTAAAAAGACAATCTACAGCATTAATGTAACACTATGCAAAATACATATATGAAATTATAACTAAAGGTAATATACGAAAGGTCTAGAGGCGTTTTTCAAGTAAGCAAGTAAATTTAAAGTGAAAAATAAAACTGATTATTTAAAATTCTATTTGAATGATATAAAGTATGTTATATTGATTCAAAATTTCTGAAATATTTAGACGTGGATGTTTGAATATTTGACAAAAGAATCAGATTAATAACCGATAATATATATGAACCTCTTTTAATTATCTTGGACTAATTTGCAAAGTTTGAAAACTTAAAGGTTAATTATGAGAAAATGCAAAGTTACAAAAAAATAAAAGATCGACCAACGTGGCATTATGGCCACGCGGCCCATGCTGGCTGGAGTCCGACTACGCTGCTTTTTT